>JARQTH010000739.1:72280-117395 GCA_030142595.1 Trachelus iudaicus | reverse complement strand
GCGGATGCATGAACGACGGGTGGACGGCCGAAGGTAACGTAGGTTGGTTCTCGAAGATAGTTCGCTCTCGGATGTTTTGCTATCGGTGTCGAGTTAAGGAGAAGAATTACGTTACAACATATATGTATGTATTGTATTGAAGATACTTATAGTAATTTTATTTTGCAATTTTTCAGGTGTATATTAGAATACGAAGGAAAGAGGTGTATTTATTATTATAATTCCTAAAAATAATATTTTTTCTGTAAATTAAGTAAAAAGGGTGGATTAACTAGGTTATAATTTTTTTGATATTTCAATCCTCTGTCTCATTATGCATGTATTTCATTTTTCACTTCTCTATAAATTTTATAGAGCATTTGCATTTTCAATACTTTACATTATTTATTATGGCCAGATACAGAGCCTTGGTAATTCTGCTGAATAATTTTATATTTTGGTCAAGACTTGAATTCTTGATTGAGAAAATATCCACTATTGAATTAAGTAACGCATAGTAGTATTACATATCGATAACAAAAAATTCTCTGAATTAATTCAAATAAAAATTTTATAAAGTCCTGTCAAAGGGCAAGTCGAGAGCAAGCAATCTCGAGTCCATTTCCAGTCCTTTACTGACATCAGTAAAGAATATATTTCAAAGCAAATCTCAGATAGGTTCAGCAGTATGTTTTTCTCATCCACGTGATACCAATATAAGAGCACAAAAGCTACGTAGGTTTATTCCAGCGAATGTCATAAAGTTATTTTCACATGTGAAAGCAGTATCGAGAGTATAACATTTTTTTTCAAATAATCGATTACGTTAACTTCATATTACAAAAAAAAAGTCGACCGAAAGTAATAAGAAGCATAACAAGGACTGAAAATGTTCGCATTACTAAAACCGACTAATGAATAACTTCAGGAATTGCTCTTAACAAAAATAACGACTTGGTATAGCCGCTACCATCAGCTACCAGTAAGAAGTAACAAAGTGTACAAGTCTCTCTTTGATTAAGAAAAAAAAAAGCAAAGTTTTTGGCATAATATTTCAAGATAAAAATAATTCTACGTTCCATTTGCCTGAAGAGACATTTTCTCTCTTCCTTTACCACGTGTCCATAGGAAGTAACAGTTGTATCTGGTATCCACGTGTAAAAGAGGCACACGTGTAAAGAATCCGTATTGATTCGAGAATTATTATCATTTACTAGTAGGTACCCAATGCCGGATTTCTATGGGTATCCGTTTATCGTCGAACATCAATGGGTTCGTTACTTTAAACGATTACGGACGCCGTGACGCTTTTCCACCACATTTTACACGTCTCGTCTGCCTTTTCAACCAGAACACAATCGGGACAACAGGCTATTTCTTTACGATTGACGTATACGCATCCACCGGAGAGACGTTAAAAGTGAGAAAAGCAATTTTCTTTTTCTACTTTTGCTTCCGGGGATGCTGCCAAGGGATCGGATGATTAATAGCACTCCGATACCTTTTGTAAATGAGAAGTCATACAATCTCAGTTAACATTTCGATAATGGATTGTACCTTAGTAAAAGAGAAAAAATTATACAATAAAGACAACAACCCTTGAAAATCAGTATACTGAAACACATAGACATGCAATTTTTATATTTCTAAGAATAATCGCACAAAATGTCTTTTGGATTCGTATGACATGAAGATACATTAAAAATGAATAAAATACATTTTAATATATTTTTTATATACATTTAACAAAAAGATATAAAAGCATTGAACGATGTCACGCACGATCGATCATTTTTGACGCTACAATATTTCTCTTGTTATACGAATTCACCAGTATTTCGATTGACTGAGCATCAAATCGCTTTATCAGAATGGAGTAAACGGTGAAGGAATCGAAAGAGAAGTCTCCAGCTACCGAAGACGAATTAATGATGCAGTTGGCTAAAGCTTTGGTAAACGAGCTTCAGTCTGGCGTATACAGTATATTCCATCCGCCACCATTCAATGAGTAAACGTCAGTGTACGCTTCGTTCGTTGGGGAAGTTCCTATCGGGATACGTCAGATTCAGGCGTAGATAAAATATTTTTGCTAAAGTATGCGCAACGACCCGTGATCCCCGAGAAAATATAGAGCCCAGCGAGATGAAAAAAAAAAAATTGAAATTTGCCACAAATATTGGCCAAAAAGAAATTGCGAATTATTATAACTTTGAGCTCATTAATATCACCGACAGGATACGCATCTCTACTGTATTCGGATTCAGTGAAGATAAATGAAATTTTTCTGCATCCATCCTCATCGTGACTGACTGTCTGAAATGGCGAAGCACAACTATTCGCTCTTGTCGGCTTTTCATAGAGAGTCTGTATAAATGACGGCGGCTTCGTTATACTCGAAGACATTAATTAACGCGAGGTACATCCAGGTGGTAGCAGACGAGCTTTATGGACACGAAGCTAGTGGAGACGGAAGTGACAGGCAAAGGTGACGTTAAGCGTTCTCCATTAATGCTAATAGCATTGCCATTGATACCCACTCCGGCACTCAGCCACTCATACAGAAACCGGATGCGACCTTACCAGAGTTATCAAGTTACTTGCATATACGATTTTGAGACAGTATCTCGAGTCAAAAGTGCTTTAGAAGATTGACTGTCTTATCTTTGTCAAAATTTGACTCTTCGGCTTGAACTGTACGCAGAAAATATTGTCTGAAATTGGGTTTCATACTGGGACCAATGTTGGTTCCTAAGTAAGAAAAAATAGGTTTTAAAAACAGGTTACTGCGTATTGCGCTTAGGTCAGTGCTGATTGCTAACTCAAAAAAATTTTACATGGGTACAATTTAGTATCATACTTGGACCACTACTGGTTACCAAGTTAAGATCGCCTAATCTTATATTTAAGATACTAGTGGCCAGCCAATCTTGTACCAACATTGAATTCGGAATATGCGATCAGTAGCGGTATGTAAATCTATAATAACGATGGTTAGATGGTTAGATCATATCACTGGAGAACATTTGCTTATCGCTGAATGCACAGGAGCGGAAGCTCCCCAAGAACCTTCAGAAGATTCTTGAGAAAGTGGGACGAGGACCTTACGGAAATCTGATCCCCGAATAATGGAAACTGGGATCAAGAATTTTACGCATCCCTGACTCGATTCACCTTCGCGCGATTCCCATATTCATTACCAGGTCGATGCATTCAATTATTATCTTAGAAAGAGTGGGGATTCGCATCGTGGCTGTAGAGTTAATTTGTGGTTTGGGAGATCACATCAATAAGGGTTAGTGTCTGTGTACCTTATAAAAAATATAAAGAATAAAAATTCATGACGCAATAATGAATACGGACTTAATGGAGAAAAATGTGCTGCAATTATTAAACTAACGGTTAGCATTTGTACAACAAGAAATATTGATAGAAATAATAATAATAATACATGCCGAAAAATACTAAAAATCGCACTATAAAGTAACGCAAAATATTCCGCGTCCGCACAAGATGAATCTTCAATATACTTGTATAAAATACTCAAAGGAAATGAAATAGCCATAATCCTTTTAAATGGTATGTAAGATACTTGAAGAGAGTTTTTACGTTCTCGATCATTTGCTGTATTTCGCACTATTTATCTGACGCTTACTGCTGCTACTACTGCGCTACTCCGACCGCCTTTACCTGAACCTAGTAGCCTGAGCGAGCGTGCATTTTCGTAACCGTTCGCTCCCGGCCGTGCATCCAGTTGCGTTTGCTGCTTTCACGCGACCCCAAAGATCAGCATCTACGGTTGCGTTTCTCGATTTTACGCGTCACCTAAAATCTACGGGATCCGTTAAGCAATCGTCTCTTCTACTAGATTCCGTCAGAGGTCTCGCATTGGTGGAATTGAGACTCTTTCACCTCAACTCGCAGGTTATACCGGCACGTCAGTTCCCGGTGAAAAGAAGAATTGGCTGGCGCCCACCTGGCATGCGGATGCGTGGGCGAAGGGTGGGCGTCGAAGATGACGTAGATTAGTTCTCAAATTTTCGCTAAGAAGTTTTTCTTTAGTTAAAAAAATACGAAAAGTGTTTTACAATGGTGTAAAAATATCAATCAATTCTTGGTTATAGCAATCAGATTTCTTTTATGTACAAAAGAAAATTTTACATTGAATCAAGTAAATTTTACCGTGAAACGCAGTAAAAATTGCAAATTTCCTGCGAATATCACGAAATAACGTCAAATAATAATCTCCTTGTCATAACGATGCATCCTAGTCTGTTTACCTTTGACGTATAAAACGCCACAGTGCTTGGGCCTAGGATCGTCTAATGAAATACAACTGACAACCGAGTGCAGCTGTCAGAATCATGAGGAATAATAGTGCCGATTATCTATACGTAACTTCCCTTCGAATAAATCAAGAACGTAGCTGACATAAGTGCCAAGTGTGTTTGACTGCCTAAACTGCCTATGTTTCCCAGACTGCCTCTCTGCCTCTGGTCCACCCTTCGACCTTGTTTCCTCATTAGCGTAGGACGCTTATGCACGTGCTACAACTGTCCCTGCTGTGAATTCAGCGATCTATCAATAATAATCAAGCAATGAAAGAATAAAGATAAGCGTGTATACAGAAAGGTAAAAAAAAAGAGAAATTAGTGAATTGGATACAAAGTAATAATGCCACAGTAAAATATCTCTATCTTGTAAAAGCCTTGCAGCAGTGTCACGAATTAATTAATTAGAGTTAATTAGGCGTAATTAATCAATCCACTACAAGATATAATTCCGTGCAACAGAAACCGTACGTCGATAGACAACGTATTGCATCCTGGGTAATGTTATTGACGCGGACTGTCAAAATTATATGATGTATAACGTATATCTATATAATATAGAAAATGCAGTTCGGTGAAGCAGACGGAGCACAAAATTCACAGCAGAAGCTGCCCACTCGAAGCAGCAGTTTCTACTCGCGTCGGTTTCACCGTGGTTCGAGATAGGATATATCGATAGGCGTCGCGGAGCTTTTAGCGCCCCTAGCGGACGATGCAGGATCGTGCCAATTGCTGTGTGGAAAATGGGATAACAAGATGTTGGGATACAGAGATGGTTTATCGAAACGGGTTGGTACAGTCGGTCACAAAAAGTCTGAGCTATTGCGTTCGATGTATAAAAAGAAAGAAAAGATGGCGGCCAAACATTTACGGAACAGTTGATTTGGACAATGGCACAAGATAAACGTACAAGCAAAGTAAATAAGTGAGGTTACGGTGAAATATTTACATATTCGACCGTGCCCAGTGTACAGGACATTAATGTTTATTCGCAGGAGTTCTATTTGCGACTTCCCCATGAATGAAACTGCGATCTATCCTTCGAAGTTTACTCGGCGTAAATAACGTCCGTAGGAGCATCGAATGGATCAGACTTTCCTGTATATTTGAAGCGCCAAACGAGAAATTCCGTATTTCACATGCTGGACTTGCGGTTTTTTTATAAGCTGTCGAAACTTGCTTCACGCAACGTGTATTGGCTTTTACGACTGCTATTCCCTTTTTGGCAGCGTTAAACGTTTCTCGAAATACGATACAGGTGGCGCCATCGGCGTTTCGCGTGAGAACCGATAAAATGCAGCACGAATTTTACTTCCCTGTCGTGTTTCAGTCTGCAGCACGGATTTTGCTGGGATAATAAAGCACTCTGGCACTTTTCACGGGTGTATGGCGCCTCTCGCTTATTGGCGTATATATATTCATACCTATTTTATCGTTCTGATAAAAACCACAGCGGCAGAAAATTCTAACCGAAGGTCCATCAGGTACACGACGCAGCATTTTCAACAGTTCGAAACTGACATTGCCAGACTATTGCATTTGCGGCGTTGAAGTAACTTCTTTGCCCACATCTCTATGTATGGTATAAAGTGCATCTATGTACACTAGTATTAACATTAAATCTAAACAAAAATCTAAAGGACTGCATGGAAGAATGAATTTGACGCATATACTATACGTATAGGCATGATTAGACTGAAATTGGCATGTTCTACATAATTTTTTTTAAATAATTTAAAAAATATTTTGCGACAGATGATCCATTCATACGTAATAAATTTATGAGTTGGTATAACATATATTTTATATAATGATAAATAATTCAGCCATGGATCGAGCTTTTCGATCGTCAGTTTTCCATTTAATACATTCTAGATATTACGTATTACTAAAAATATCGCAGCTTTTACAGAACCCTAGAGCCTTCGCGTTATTAAGTTATTCATTTTTCAATATTAAATTTCCGATCGAGACGCGTAACTGGTATATATGTAGTATGTTGGTATCTATATTGAGTACGAAGAATTTTATGGTAAATACAAAGGGAGATAAATTTAGTTACATCATCCCCCTTCTTTTCCACGTACTTATTCGTCCAAACGTGTAAAAGCTTCGACATAATAAAGGGACTTGAATATGCCATCCCTGAATAAACCGCAACATGTCTCTCCTGTCTTGTGTTGGTGCGAAATTAAATTTCAAATTATAAGTTTCTCGAATGCGGTCGAGTTCATGCAAATAAAACAAATTAAATTTAACACATGCACGATATGAGGAATTATACGAGCAGTTTTTTTTTGTTTGCTCTGAATACATTTACAGGGGTATTGATTTCGAATATATAAAACGTATGGAAGAAAGGAAGAGTAGGAAAAAGAAAAAGTGAGGAAAAAAAGGAGAAAACGACTAGTACAGTCAAAAGCAGCAACTCAGTAGAAAAGTTAGCCATCTAGAAAATTATCTCTAAATTATCGCGCTGAGCTATCAAGGAAAAGTCGTATGCTCGTGAACATTCGGGAATTTTCGTGAATAGTCGGAGAAACGATCGCGTCTACATACTGGAAGTTTCTCGTAAGACCTTAGAGGTGAAAACACGCCGTTGATAACCGTATAAATTTCGTACACCGATAAATAACGTTCAGTTGGTCCTCGAGAAAAATCTATAGGGATCATTGAAGAATCTTTTCATTGAAATTCAAAGATTCATGTAACCGAGAGTATATGGATGTATGTAGTAGATGATTGCAATAATATTAGGTTAGGTTAAGATAACATTGCATCAGAATTTCAAAATTGACGTAAAGACCTAATTCTACAGACTGATCATCAGTCGAATCTCTGAAGCAAAAAGATCAGCGATGATCCAAATAATAATATATTTTAGAAAAATATTACAAAAAATGCACATATAAGCCAGTATCTACGTATAACATTGTGTGTATTTTCGTATAACTATAGTTAACTTAATTTAACCTAACAGACTATGAGTGATTCTGAACACTGAACAATAAAATTGCTGGTCATAATCAGAGCAACGCTAGAGGTATCAATTTAATTAATAATTAAAAACATTTTAATCGTAGATTAGATCAAGAAAGTACGACGAGTATATAAATATAATATTCAACAAGTTTTAAAAAATTATTACGAAACTTAGCAAGAGTAAAAAAAGACAAAAGAAAAGTATAATCTAGTAACAGTCTAAAAAGTATATCAAGAACAAAGTAAGCCACGGAACTTTAGTCCAGTCCGATAACCGCAGTCGCGATAAAATACGGAGAAACTTCTCGAACCGGATAATTCGCATGGATTCCGACCGTCTGGCCCAGAGCGAAGGCGACGCGCGGCACGTTCGATAAAAAAATTCTCATTGCGATAAGGATCGAGAAGGAGGGTTAAAAGATGTTATCGTGTCGAGGGTAGCTCGGGGGCTCGGTAAGGCAGAAGATGGGAACGCGATGTTAAGGAGAATGGCCCGACGGTACCGATAGCAGTGGATGGCAGAAGGGTATAGTAGAAAGAGGATATCAAGGGGATGGAGTAACCGTACGACATCCTCGACGATCAGGCTTCGCTTACAGGAAAAAGTTATTACGACGTCAGTGTATCCATAAACATTCCATTCATGTTTCCAAGCATTGAGATTCGCCTTCGCAGCCTTCTCGGCCAGATATCTCGCTTTCAGATTCCGTCCTAACTTCCGTCTAACCTCCGGCTAAACCGATAAAAAATTTACATTGGGATTAACACGAGCCGGCCGGAGTTAAAAGGGATGTTTTATCGACCCTACCCTATGGTAGCACTCAACCCAGAGAGAAACGACAGTCAGAAAGGAAGACGAATTCAGGAACGCAATCCCACCGAAGAGACAAGCCCACCGCTGTGGTATCTGGCAAAGACCTTATTTGTCTGCCCTGGGTGGGGTAGAGGGAGGGGAGGGGAAGGGAGGAGGAGAAGAGGGAGGCTGTAGACTCTTTCGTTCCACGTCAATTTGTAATTCTCCCTCCTCTTCGAGGCTCAAGATTCCGCACCCTCTGGACCGTTCTCTCGACTTCGTCCTTATCCTCCACTCTGATCCTAACCCTGAGCGCACCGCGGTTTGGTATCCCTGATACGTTGTTCAGGTTCTCAGTATAGGATACCCCGGCAGCAGCTCATAATAATAACACAAAGTAGAGGGTACAGTCGGGTAAGAAGATAGGGGCAGGTAGATCCGGAAGGAAGAGATAATGGTGTCTTACCGAGAAGGCCTTGAGAAAGACGAGACACTGGATGATGCCCTCCATGGTGTCTCCGGTGAGGCAAAAGGTCCCGGTCAGGTGTCGACCTTTTCGGCCATTAACGGAACAGAGGCTGGCCTGGACGAAGGCGTTCTGGGATCGCGAAGCTGCTGTCAGGGCTGGATGGTGCGGAGCTGCGCTCATTAGACGCTCCAGCGAGTCCATCTCTCTGGCTTCGTTGATCCTCTTGCGATTTTTAACCTCGTCGGACAAGGGTCACAATGTGCGCGCATTTGAAATTACTCCAGGAGATTTGCTCTCGGCGAGCCGCATTACTGCGGTAAACGGAGACACTGGCCAGGAAGATGACGTCAGAGGGGGATGTTGAAGAAATTTCTTTATCACTTTGCTCAAACCTTTCCTATTCCTTTCTTACGATTAATATTTCTTTCAATTTCTCTTATCTTCCCTGTATCTATCTGGTTTACGTAAATCAGGGCTCTGTCTCACTTGCTCCGACGGTTAGTCAGGTACCTGTTCGTCCTCGGTACACGACCGCACCACCTAGACACCTGCGTCAAGTGGCTTGATTAGCACTCCGTAGAGTTGATAACACCGTCAGAACGACGCACTTCGAATTCAACACGAACCGCTAATGTTACTCGAACGTCAACGTCAGACAATGTAAATGAGCCTGTCTCGAAAGATGCGAATCTTACTGACGACTGTACTTAAGGCCGGTTAAACGGATAATTTGATTTTTCACTTCTGCCTGAAACTCTCATTATCCTTTTGTGGAAGCATCAAACGTTCTTGAATTTGAAAGGATTTGATGAGCTAAGAAAGTACACGTAGATGAGTATACGTTGATTTCCTATTAGGATGCTGCCAATATCGATAGTCTTCAAAGTGGTGCCTTGAGCAATCTATGTGGAATCGTTGTAAGCTACATTGAGTTATGCACACACGGGCTTTGTAGAATCAGCTGAAATTGGACCACTGTATCACGATATTTCGCACTGTTTGTTTTGACTGGCGAACACGCGCGTATTGGCAATGACGTATCCGATATATCCTGGTGCTCTGGTCGACAGTGAAATATATACAGCAAGATCACCATTTCGATTTGGCTAATACGTCTTGGGGCAAATCCACTTTGGTTAATGGAAACGCATCCTCCAGACTGTTAAATATTCTAATACACTTTGGAACAAGTCAGTCGATACGTCGGAACACAGAAACTTGTAGGATCTGGCAGTAAATATATCCCAGATGTGTTACACAGCTACAACACCTTTATCTTATCAATAAAGTACGTTTTAACGGAGCCAGAAGTGAATTCGCACTTGGTCCAAGAACTTTTGTGACCTCACAATAAATGCTACCGTTCAAGTTGCACTGTTAACAAGATCAGTTAAAATGATCGTTGATCAGCTTATCAATAAGATCCTTTCACGACAAAAACAATGAGAAGTTAGCACTAACAGCGGTACAGATGACGATCACAATTCATAAATAGAGTCAAAGCACAAGAAGGATTTACAAAGCGAATCGTCTCATGAAAGTTGAGCATAGACAATGTAGAAAGTCTAGCAGGTGACTTGGGGTTGAACGTTGCTAAAGTCGCCCTGTAAAATAGATATAGCCTCCACCGTCCGTAAAAGAACGTGACTATAGAAGGAAGAAGAGAAATTCGAGGTGCCAAGCGGAAACGCATCGATCACTGATACATCCGTTCGAGAGCTCCAGGTCGAGACGGGAACGGCGTAAGAGGTTAAAGTTCAGCCAGGCGTGAATAACGGATTAAGAAGTAGCAGCTGCTGTCTATGACAGTCTATTGAGAACAGAAGGCGCTAGAGTTCTGGACCTTGCGAGAGATCGAGTAGACTCTGGGAGACGGTGGAGCTGAGGATCCAGCGCTTTGTATGTCCGTCGGCGATGGAGGCGCCGAATAACGTCTGATCAGGTCGCACATCTCGTAACAGAGAAAGCATATGCCAAGTATCAGGAACGTATCCATGACGTGCGCAAGTAACGTCTATTTGATATGCGCTACCGATTCGCCAGATGACACGGATTACAAGAAGCACTGAGTTTATAGATTCAAGTTATAAACACTAGAGAGAATTGTTTCTCCGTGGAGGAAATGGATCCACGTTAATTTATCATTGCCGATAACTGTCCTCTGCGATGTTTTTATCCTGGGCACAAGAAGATTCCTCAAAATCTCGTATCCGCAAGAGTGCAGCGTCCATCCACTGGCACGACCGTGTACGAGTCTTCAGGTGCGACGCGTGACGCCCCAGAATAACTCGAGCGACACGTTGCCAGTGCAAGATCCAGATCGGCGTCGATTCATCTCAAAATGTGCAGAGCGTCGTGAAGGACGTGCTCGTGACCCAAAGGGACTACCAGGATGGGTTAGGATTCTTCAGGCGTGACGATGGTAGAGCCGTCAGGACGCTGATGCCTAGTGGATATGGAGAGGGGAAGTTGATGAAAACAGAGGGTCATGTAGATCGACCCAAGGGAACACCTCGGTGGGTACTCCAGGTGATGACGTGCCCCCAGGAAGTAACCACAAAGCACCAAAGCGCAACAATCCGTTTTACGGATGCTGAAGATGACGTGGGGCTAGGTCACTAACGAACACGGCTGTTTGGCACTGCTCCGTTGATCTCTTGATCTGGCGCACGCTGAGCGTATTGCGAGGT
The DNA here is from genome assembly GCA_030142595.1 of Trachelus iudaicus. Taxonomy (NCBI): domain Eukaryota; kingdom Metazoa; phylum Arthropoda; class Insecta; order Hymenoptera; family Cephidae; genus Trachelus; species Trachelus iudaicus. The sequence goes on along the minus strand of JARQTH010000739.1, from coordinate 106,154 downwards.
GCAGCGCGATGGGGAAGTCGCGGAACATCAGTGGCTCGCAACGGGCCAACGTATGACTACCGGATAGTCCCGTCGTGAAGCTGCGCTACTCGGGCTGGAAGGAACGAGGGATGCTGGGCGACGGCGCGGCCTGCGGCGCCTCCCCGACCTCATCCTCACCCTTCACCGTTTTCCTTCCTCCTTCTCTTCCCTCCCTCGTCCGCTGGCTCAACCGTCACGTCGACTCACCCTGCTACCCTGCTGCCCTACCGCCCTGCCGCCCTGACACCCTGGCACCACCTCAGCCCATCTACACTCTACTTTCTCTCGGCATCTCTCTCTTTCTTATAACTTTTATCCTGGCGTCGCTCTACGCTTTCTCTCTCTCTCTCTCTCTCTCTCTCTCTCTCTCTCTCTCTCTCTCTCTCTCTCTCTCTCTCTCTCTCTCTCTCTCTCATGTCTTTCTTCTCCCTTCTCCATGGCTCTCCACTTTCCAATACTCGCCAAACACCCACAACGACGATCCACTGGAAACAGAGATAGATACTTTACGCTGCTGGCGTTAAACAAAACGCAGCAGCATCCTTGCTGCTTCCGCGTTAATGATCTACATCCGCAACGTTATTCAATTACTAATTGATACACAGGTCGGGAGTCAAAAGTCAGTAAGGAATCGATAGTTTTTTTTAGACAAATTTACGATTTTATCATAACGAAGGAAAGAATCTACTGATTTCTTCATTTTATCCGTAGTAAGTCACGTGGGTCCATGCGAAGATGCTAAAAAGGAGCTTAGTATCAGCTGCATATCCAGCATCAGAATGCTCGCGTCAACTCGCGTGATAAATCTGAGAACACATCTTGACTGTAAATTCACGAAATTACATGGAAGGACTCTACTTAGGCCTGTCACGATGGTTCTCAAAGGTTACCAAGACCCTAACACCGACATACCGATAATTAATGACTGGACAGTCACGTTGGGCCAAACTGCCAGACACGCGAGACGAACTTTGCCTGATCTTCATTAGTAACGAGTAAACCTCAAAGTTTCCTAGAGTTAATAAATTAATGCGTCGGATGTTGATGTTATGTCTTGCACGGTTAAATGCATGAATAATCACTGCGTTATATTCTCATTGTAACAAAGATCCTTAGGGTATAAAACGAGGAATGAAAAAACGAGCTCGAGTATCGTCGCGGTCATGAAAACTCGTACGTATACCTGGGAAAAAACGCAATAATTCCTGAAGGAGCCACAAAATGAAATGGTTTAATGTGTCAGACTACGTGAGAAACGATGCTGCAGCCATTTTCTCAGAGCATGAGAAGCTTACGGAAAACTGACCATGGCTCTTTGTGCCTAGGTAGACTCTTCGTAGCCATGAAAAACCAACGCATTCACATTATACGGAATTGATCTAATAAAAATATTCCTAACCTTCGAAATCATTGGATTTACTCATTCCGAAAGGCTAAAGGCTGCCTTTGAACAAACTTCGGAAACAGCTGAAAAATATTTCGAAAAGGATCAAAGGACTCGGTCGATCTGAGAATACCTTGGCTTTGTCAAGGTGTTATGATCTCCTCGATTCTACGAATCGACTGGACAAAACAGCTTTATCAAGAAATAACGTAACAAAAATTTGTCTCTTTACAGTGAAATTGAAATGAAGGAATCTTTTCATAGTACAGCTTACCTGTATCATTATACCATGGTATATCCGAAATTGCACCACTTCGTCTATGAGTGTTCTATGTAGGCTTTCCGAGATGATCCGATAATTAGACATGCCTGTTCGCAGAAGATAATACGGTCTTTCGTCTGCCAATTCTAGATCATGTTCCCTGATGATTTCAGAATTTCCATGAAAATTCGTTAAATCATCCGACAGATATCAGATCAGATGAGATGGCTTAAGATAAAATTCGATCACTCTGTTGATCCTGTTAATGAGCTTGTAACTTAATTCGTACCTAATATTCCTCTCCCCCCAACACTTTTCGATAATTAAACTATTTGAGGAGATGACTCGATTAAAATGATCTCCACATACGAAATGTTTAATACACGCCCATAACGTGGTGCTCTGATAAAATACGATTATGTGGTTCACGAGTACCGTAGTTATCACTGTATCATTCGTTGGATATAATCGATTAATAGCGATTTCGAGAATCGAAGGAGTTTCTGCGACGACGATAACTATTACAAGAGTATTTAATAGCCTATAAAAATCAATCCATATTTACGTCATAGGACTAGCTTACAATTAGCAATAGCGTCTATAGAAGCTATTGACATCAAAGTGATAGGAAAAATTGAATGGGTGTACCTGCTGCTCTTTGAGCACTTTTTAATTAAAACGGTATAGGGAAATTATATCAGCGTCCCTTTATAAATCTCATCTATTTTCTATCGTAGCGTGATATCTCTTAACGTGACCCGACGCTTGGCGTCCCGATGCTTAGCGTCGTGTCTACTGGCGCGTATGGTTAATTACAAAACCAAAAACATAAATCACTTAGGATCGATATGTAAAGGCTGACGAATAAATACGGTGTATATGTATTTTATATAGTTATATATTTTTTATACAGGGTATTTGCAATACCGTCATTGACTTTACTGGCAATAATTAAATTTAAGAAGTTAGCGATACAATAATCCCTTCAAATAGTGATTTACTCGATTTCGCAACACCCACGGGCAGCTATTCGATCGCTAACTTTTCATAAAATCCGGCCCACCAGAAAGTCTCGCGCTTTACGAATTGAACCGAGCAAAGACCGTTACACGAAATTCCGGGAATTTCCCCCCGCAGCTATTACGTTTCGCGAAAACTTCCGTAAAAGTGGGCGTCGTACATTTTATTAATGTAACGGATACTCGGAAAAATTTCGGGAATTTCCAACAAACGTTACTGAGGGAGGAAAGTCGTGAGTAATTTTTTTTTAAGTAATTTTGGCTTTTACGTCGGAACCAAAATTTGTATAATTATTAATTCTTGGAAATAGCTTTGATTTTGTTCGGTTGTCCGTGCTCCGCCTTACTTGACTTCCGGTGAAATATGGAGATCCAGAGAAATAAAAGTGGGTTGACGATACAGAGCGTACAGTCATTACGCTGCAAGGCGGATTGTTGAATGGCGGATAAACAATGGTGCCTGAAGGGGTTTCTCCTGTATGAAAAGGCTGATCACTTAGAGTTTCCCTACCGAGGAAGTGTGTCAACCCTGACTTGATCGTAGTTGAACAGGATGCACTCTACCATGTACCCTGAATTCTATAGAATCCAGATAGACATATAGATATATGTAAGACATACGTATGTATAAATATATATATATATATATAAATGTATAGATTTATGGGACTTAGAAACCACCAGATATATCCAAGAGTAACGAGACAGCTAACTTTAAGACAAAATTTACGAGGTCCTTATTTTCATAGAAAATTTATAATTTATTAGAATATTTCTTGGCTATTACAAGGAATCCCAAAAGTACGTAAATTTTTACCTCAGCTTCCTGATGCCTCGGTAACTAAAACTTGCCACGCTAATATACAGTTTGAAAAGGAAACTCGAACTACGATATCTTTTATTATTTATCTTTCCTGACCGTAGCAGGTTAGCCAAACTTTTCACTTTCTCCTGGTATCATATATTTTCACGAATCCACCAAGAAAACACGACGCCATTTAAGATCTACGGGTGATTCGAAAAATACGATCCTTCTGGTGAGATCCCACGAAACCAATTTGGATTTCTCCTGATTGCAAACGCGAAACGCGGATATGATTTATAGCTGCCAACTAGTTTTCAGGACTATTGCGAAAGAAACGTATAAGAAAAAAAAAAAAAGATACAATAATATTTTTTTCACGTAGCAAAGACAAAAACTGAACTTCAAACGGCACTGAATGCTACAAAATGTTCGATTACGTAATTACGAAGTAGCGAACGACAGGATATTATTTCCATGTTCCCCAGCTTAAACGAATCTCCTACGATCGAGTAAGTTTTCCATAAATTTGACTATCAGTTGAAAATAATCAATCGTCTATCGTTATATCTATCTTCGTACTAAATTTTACTCGACCGCATCTACTTAGTAAGGCTTACGTGGTTTGAGCATGCTCCAATCGAACAACTCAATAGAATGAAATTGAACGGAGTTCAATGTTGAGTTTGCGCAGGAACGATTTTAAAAATTATTGTACGATCAAGTATAGTAAGTAAGGATGTTCATATCGAATTGAGGTCCTGAATATACTGAAAATATAAATTCAATGGTATACTGGTTGTAAACGTTCAGAAGACAACGTGTGTTTGAAATTATTTTTTTTTAATTTTTTATAATTGAATATTGATCGTACGTGAAAGACTTATTTTGTTCGCAAGACATGAAAAATCTTATTGTTATTAACATTACGTATATCATAATACTAAAAAATTATTAAATAAGACTTCCCCTTACTACTTTCCAGTGCGTCGAATAGGAGGTATAGATTTTCTCATTTTTCTTTTTTTTTTGTATATTTTCTTTCCTTCTCTCATTTCTTTTTTCTCAACGATACCAAACTGGGTCGAGTGCACCAGACGGGTAATCGAGTTCAAACAAAATATTTCTGGCGAAAAGCCGCACGTATTTATTTTCTAAAAATTTTCAAATAAAATCGTTCAAATAATTATTATGATTTTTGGCGTTAATAGTGTCACGATATGATTTTGCAAGGACCGTGACAATGTTAACATCTGTATTAATAATACTATTATAGTTAGTAGCTGGTAGTTTGAGTCTTATTGGAATTCTAAGCTGGTTGCGGTTAACTAATTCGTTGAAAAGTCAAACGGGGTCAGAGTTAACCAACCGGGATTGGTGGCGTCATCAAGCGGAAGAGGAAGTGGAGTATAAAGAGGTAGTGGCACGAAGCAAGGCCATGGAGAGAACGAAGAGGAGGAGAAGGAGATACGAAGGAGGAGGAAGAGAAGGATAAGTGATATTTAGTGCTTGGTTAGCTATTGATATATTTTGACATTTACGAGTTGGAGTAACTTGTCGCGATATATGAGAGAACTTGAATTATAAGTTTCCATACTTCCGAATTTGTAGGTTGGCAACGCTCACCCTTACAACGAACTGAGCATCCCCATCGTACCAGACAATATTTACTTTTGAGCTTATAACGTAAGCTCCCTCCATTTAATGCTTTCTGGTGGGATGTAACATTAGCATCTGTACCTCTGCTATCTATCGATCGATCGAGACAGAGGTAAAAGGATCGATCGTTTTACTCTTATCGCAGCCAGTAGATCATAAATATCCTGGACCTTTTTGCGAGAGCAATTATACGTTTTGGCAATGAACGAACGTGACGGCATACGGATGAAATCTTGCAGCCTTATTTTTAATCTCATTTTGCAATACGTATTACGTTGCACTTGCGTTGGCTGAGCTTTGGAAATTGTCGAAAACAATTTTTTTCAAATTTTAATAGAACTTTTCGTTTACTGAATATTCATCATTAAAATTGAAATTAGTTATGTAGATTCTTCAGGTTGGCAGTTCCAGGGCAGTGGGGCAGGAAGTAGAAAATATTATTAGAGTCAATCCGGCTTGACTTTACTTCGTTTGCAAAAGACCGAATGTAGATTTTATAATAAAACCGAAGAAGACAAACACGTGATTTTTCATGGAACGTAAAAATTACGCGACGAGAGAAACTTTGTGAGATTCAAACGTGAAACTTGAAAACTTTCGACTTTGTTTCAATAACTAGTTACGTGGAACAAACTACTGCCGGTACTTTCAAGAAGGGATAATAAATTTAACTGGAACTGTAAAAGTAAAAAAAGAAGCCGCAGCGCTAAAGTTAAAACTTTTAATAGACAACAATTATAATAAATCTGTAGGAAATAACTTCATTGCTTGAGCAATGCAGGTAAGTAGGATAAGACAAAAATTGAATATAACGTATAAGAAAGTGTGTAGAAGAATTTTTCGAAAAATTCACATTAATTATTTATCGACTATATTTATTGATCTTTTGGATTTTTAATCCATCAACGTTGTACGAAATATACAAGCACTTACGTAAGTATGTTCAACGAGAAAAACCGTATGACCTATGAAATTCCACGGTTGATCTACAATTCCCAATTTTGAATTTCGATACAATTGGAATTACGATTACGGATTAAAGTAACCGACGCAATCAATGAATCAGTTGTAATTTTATATCAAAACGGTAATCGCAATCATTCGATTCCACGATACGGGATATTCACAATAATTGATAATAATTAATCTTTTCACCCAATCAAGACAATTGGCGACTGATTGGAAATTAGGATGTATTGCTAAGTAACAGGTATCAAGAGTCTACAGTATGATTAATGGACTCTGGACGAATTCGAATACCTGGTCGACAGTTTCATTCTGCAGTCATTTCAGGCTGCTACATTCGAACCATACAATATGGAGAGAGGAGTCGAGATTGGTTGGCAAATTCCCGGTGAATATGTAAATCGGTATCGAGAGATTCGCCAAATTTCAAAGCGCTTTCGCGACGTGCTTCATTGTGTTGCATCAGCAAGATTCGAAGTTTCAGCAAATCTCGCAATAGTTTCTGCACGCCTGACGACACTCGAAATTCCTCTAAACACATTTCTCCCCTAACATATAACGCAATGCCGTTACTATTGTCAAGGGAAAAAAGAGTTAAATAAATTTATCCATAAGATCATAAAGATTTCGTGTACGAAATATTAAAGAATTTTTCAAATTCTCAGAAAGCTGTTCAAGATTTCCCAGTTACTTGGAATTCTTATAGAAATATTTGCAGTAACTCTCTGTCGAGGCGATCGATGCCGAAACGCTCTGGCTGAAAATTGCATTCGACAAATGGCGTCCTGCAGGTAAATGACAGATGTCGTATAACGCGCGAGCAAAATTCTACAGGAATTCGATATTATCCAGATCGAATTTCGAAAAAGACAAACAGTGTCAACGAGACACGGCACACCATAGAATTAACCACGATAATAAAAATGACTCGTCGGTTCGCAGACGCAGCGATTGGAGCATGTGCAAATTCGACTTCCGGAAAGTCCATTCACAAAGTGCGCAATCGTTAACAGTTCTTAGCTACTCTTGCAGAACGCACGTGCCTCCATGGTCATTGTCTTTACTAGCAGAAAGTTTTCGAAACGTGTCAGATCAAAGTTGGGCAAATAAGAAGCTACCAGTGCTGCAAGATATTATCTTCACAGGGTTAAGTCTAGGTGATAACAACGTTACCGAAGTTACGTTCTAATCATATTAATTTCCTAGTAGAAATCAAAGAATGACAAGACGAGGGTAATATCGCGAAAAGGCAAATCGATATATAGGCGTCGCGACGCCTATATCTGTATACATCTCGATACACAGAAACGATATTGAAAGTAAATAAAAATGCTTATATAAAATTTTGCATTCATGAAAAAACATACAGGCGACGCACGAAGCGCGTGAGATATGGAGACCCAGGTGTTAACACTTTCGCTGCCGATGACGCGCTGACGCGTAGTCGAAATATCCTATCGGAAAAGGCCTAAATATTACTTAGTAATCAATACCGTACACACAATCATGTTTTATTACCACTTTTCAATCATATTTGTTACAAAAAAAAAGTGGCCTTCGGGGAAAAATCCATTTAGGCCTTTCCCGATAGAATATTTTGACGACGCGCCAGCCCGTGATCGACAGCGAAAGTGTTAAGCGTTAATCGTATTAAAATTGCACAATAGAACAATGGTATACACATAAGTATAGTCTCAAGGATCGATAGTCGGCGACGTTTGACGTTTTTGTCAAATCGGCGAAGACGTCCGTCCGGACGACGTGACGATAAGTTGGGAGCGAAATAATACTTTGAAAAATTTCTCATAATAATAATGATACATCTCTCCCATTTAAACTTCGCCCTATCTCCGGGAATAACGAAGATAAATTGCAGGGAGTCCTGGCGGAGACACGTGTACGCGAGAAGTGCTCCTCCTACGATTCCAACCTCGAACCTTCCAACCTTCCGACCTCCGTCTCCAAGCTACACTTCGCCACCGTCTGCTGCCTGGCTCTAGCCTGCCTACCCTTCCTCCTACCGGTCACCCCCGCCCCCCTCCTCCTCCACCCCCGCCTATTGTCGTTTCTATACAGAGGCCGAAGAGGATTCGGAAAGTTTTTGTCGACCCCGTCGAGGGATACAAGTGGAAACAATAAAACTGCAAACTGCCGTAAAGAACGGTCTACGAAGAAATACACACGTGGAACGATGAGGCAAAAGAGAATATGGGAGACGGCTTCATCTCTCGCCTTTCTACGCTCTGTTTCTGTCTCGTGTCTTTCAAAGAAATCCCAGGACGTTCAAAGAGTCATTCGCTAACGCCCTCTCCTCGGAACGGAATACAAAGTACCGAAGATCTTTGTCCTGGTGTAAAGTAAGGCGGGAAATACGAATTGTCTCTTGTTCGCATGGTACATTTGTATTATTTATTTTTTATTTCTTGAGGGTAAGGTATTTTGGAATTATATGAAAAACAACGAGTAAACGAGATATTCGTCTATACTGTATAGAGTGTATTCGTATCAATTGGAAAATTCTAATAAGGAATATTCGTGTGTTCGTTGTAAAGTGCAAAGGAAGCTGCAAAATTTGTTGGAAACTCGTGTAGTCATGAGATACATATAGACTTGACTTTGGTGGGAAGTTCCACGTGAATTTTAACCAAGAGGACGAAGTCTTCCTGTTCCGGTGCTTTTGTTGGGAATTAATGAGGGAAAAATGAAAGAAACTCTTTCTCATTCGCGTACTGTATTCGAATTGCGGGAAGACGATTTCGAGCTTTATAATTGGGCCAGGGACAATTGTCCCCTCTTTTTGAATTCATTGCAATATCTTAGGATACATGTATAATGCGATTTCGCAGGCGGAGCTCTTTTTAATGCGGGCTGCGAACTGAGGAAAGCGCGACAATGCAGTTTCTCGAGACGTCTCGTGGAGATGATGGGTATTTACTTTTAGGCAGGAGTCGAAGAATGTGAGACAAAGTTGAATTGCGGGAAAGGGGATTACGGCGAAAGGAGGTAAAGAAGGAATAAAAGAGGCGAAAAAGGAAGGGAGCAAGGACGAAAGAAAGAGAGGACGTAGAGAAGGCGGGCAGACTGAAACACGAAGTTATTGGGAAGTTGTAGGTACTCACTCGTTTGTAAGTCGGATCTCTGCCAACTGGAGTTATAGTAATACGGAATGAAAGACGTACGTACCTGAAAGAAGAAAGAATATTTTTATAAACCTTAAAAGGATATTAAGAGCGAGTATGATCTAAATAAGCATAAAAAAGATTTGTATTCATTTATTATTTTTAGACGTAAAACCAGATCCTCATTGAAGATCGCATTATGCACGATGCAATTAAAATTCCTAATTACGATGTTGGCTAATCATTATTAAAATTTTATAAAATTCCCACAAAGGTACAGTCCGTTCACGAGTTTAATATGTTTATTTTTTTGACAGTTGGAAAACTATGTAGTCTCCAACAAGCCACACGTGGGTCTACGTGCAATCCTTGTTACAAAATATTCGTCGTACCAATTCGAACTGGCCGTCGGTATTAAAATACGAAATGCATTAACTGTCATCAAAATTATTTAAAAAATTGGATTAAAATATCGCGTTTCGTCATATCGTATAATTATACATGCAACCTCTATGTTTAGTATTTATGAGTCGCGATTAAGTAGCCAAAGAAAATACAGGAGAGATAAGACGTAAAGGAGCAAGGATCTTCATGGTAGGAAAAAAGAAAAGGAAAAACTTGGAAATGGGAAATCGATTAAGAAGGGTTGTCGGATTGGTACGCTCTAACGGACTAATTAGTCGAGATGAGCTACCAAGAGGAGCAACTTCACGCAACTGAGAAACCTCAGGAAATGGCTAAGCATATAGATATACATAGGCACGTGCACGTGGGTACATCGGGCCAGGAAGAAAGCGTAAATCGTTGCAGCTGGTGCTTTCTCAGGCTCCTTATCCAAGAAAGAAAAGGAACACCCTGAGGTAGCACAAGAAATACATGTGCCTATACACATTTAGATATAGATATAGTGTATATGGTACACGAGTATAGATGAAAAAAAAAGGACAAGAAGTGAAAAAAGAGGTGAGAAACCGAAATAAAAAAAAAATCAAGGAAGAAACTGAGAAACAAAGTCTAGATGGGAAAAGGCGTCAGCTTAATGAGAAGGTCAGATTACGTTAGGTTAGGTTAATTTCGCAAGCTATCAGAAAATAAAAATTGAGGACACGTATGAAGTCTACAAATATTGACACGTATGAAGTCCCTAAAATTATTAAAGAAACAATAATTGTTAATAGATATCCATCAGCGACTTAAAAATTAGAAGAACACCACAACTGACCCAAAAATAATTAAATCTGCGATGATTTCCTGTAATGAAACTGTCAGGTGAAATTTGCACTGATTCAATTCAGGAAATAGGAATGTGCGTAACGTAGGAAGGAAACTATGCTAGTTAACCCTTAGGAAGGAGAAGTCAGCCACCGCAACTCTGCCAAAACGCTTGCTGACGTCACTGTCGCTGCCATCTTAAAGGGGAAAACTGGTTAACGCAAGAGTTAACGTTGTCGTCGTCGTCGTCGCCTGGCAGCTGCGGTCTGGGATCCCGGGCTGCCTCTGATTACGTTCCGCAGCCGCGCTTTATCGTTCACGTCAAGCCGCATCCGCACGGCGCAAGGCGACTCGTTCCAAGTTTGTCCGGCAAATATGCTCCTGGCAATATTGCCAGTGGGCAGCTAAGCTTACGAGAACTTTGTAAAGTTCCATATTGCCGATTACGTCATGACTTAATCCATTTAGCAGGCGAACAAGCTACCTATCGTCGACGCGAGTCTGGCTGAAATTTGAATTCCATTCGTTAACTCTTCGGCATAATTTGCATAATTTTGCGCACTTATATAGTTTCATTTATTTTGTTCAAGTTTCGTTATGGGCATGACTGTACGGAAATTATGTTGGGATAGGTAACAGTGCGTTTGGACGGTTAATAGTCTGGTCGTGGAAGTAATTGCAAACTGTGATGTTACGCCAATTGCTTAAACGCTGTGTCTTTAAATACTTTTACGAAGTCTTCGAACCAGACGAAGGACCGTAGCAAAGGAGTCTTTTGAAAATTTTCTTTGTTATACAACATTTGAAATGACTTTCAAGACTTTTGAATGTAGTAAACTATACATTATATATAATATTTATAATAATTTTAATGACAGCAGGTTCCCTCTAATAATGTACTACTACACTGACCCATGAACGAAACATATACTACTGCTATTTTAACTAAAATATTTTAAATATATTTCAGGTTATAAATCCACAAAATTCATTTTGATAATCTATCTTGTAATATAAAAAATTCAAATCTACTCTAGTTCCCATTAAAAATTGCGGAATGGATAGACACAATATTACTACATTTTTAAAATGACAATTAAAAAAAAATCACGATAACAGGAATATCGCATGAATATAAGCAAAATTACAACGCTACGGGCACTTATCTGGACACACTTTACAATAATAATAATAATCAGCTATGCATATACACCTAGTGGATTAATTCTAGCTTGAGATAACAGAATCCGAGTGAAACCGGAAACACCCGAGTAATGAAATGAGATACTCCTTATGCTACTTTATATAGATATAGCAAAGTGTGTTTTCCATTATTCAATTTATGCGATAAATGAATTTCTAGAAAAAGCCAATAAACCTCTACAAATTCTTAATAAATTTGCATTTGATAATAAGACATATTTCATGCAATATCAATTTGTACCTAAATCTACAACGTAATCTCGTTCCGTTTCCATGAAACTGTTGAAAGACGATTTGAGTATTCCAGCCGTCAAATATACCCAGTGATTCTGGAAATTCCTCTTTCTGCTTAGTAATTTCGCGCTGCTTGTTCTTCGTTCTTCCTGTAAAGCACACAACTGCGCTTATGGTCCAGTGCATTAAATGCACTTCAGTACATCTGCATCATCAAATTAATCCTGAAAACCAAAAATAGCGAAATCCAGCAACATTTTCATCCGACGAATGTACATTGCGTCGAGGGAAATGATGGCTGGTTTAACTGCATGCAAAATACGAAATAATCTAATTGCAGGTTTTTTTTCGCGGAATTTACTGAGCTTTTTAACGATAAATGGAAAATACGTATACGATGCGCGTAATGAACCCAGCTTGTTGCAGCGCTTCATGTAACAGGGCTTACACATTAATGATTACGATTTCGTAACCACCCTGTATATAACTACGCAATTCACTGGGATTTCATGCAATTGATCTTTATGCTGCTTCATTGGTGGTCTGATAACAAAGGCTAGACAGTACCCCGCCTTCCTCCACCCTCCCCCCTACAATCTGGGCAGGGTATATGATCTATAGAGCTTTTGGGAGGATAATTTTCGAAATTGAGTAAATCAATGGAGTGGATGTCAACCGAAAAGGGTTTGAAACGGTTTCATGTAAATTGGCAAAGAGCTTGAAAGTTCGCAACCTTGAAAAGCTCGTTTGCGAAATGACTGTGGGAAAACTTTGACAATTGACCAGTGAAAATGACAGGGAATAAAACAGTTTGTTAGACAATTGGATCTTCAGTATCGGTACTCGAGGTTTACATACTTTTGTAAGCTTATAAGCATTTCTGGGCAATTCTGTAAATCGAACGGCTAAAGAGATTAACTATGGGAAATGGGTGTACTAAATGAATATAATATGCAGTGGATATACATATGTATATATATATTATAACTTTATTCTATTAACGCAACAATGAAGAACCGTCTGTACACTTATAATCTCTACGGGAGAATAACCTCTGGTCACAAAGACCAAAAGATCCTTGTTCCTTAAAGATAAAGAGCCCTGTGTCATTTCTATGAAACCTTTATGTTACCTTTCAACGTCAATTTGTTTTTGAACTTCCAACCACTATGGAATATATTTTTCTACAAGAAAGACTAAATAATTCAACTGTGACCAGTACGGAATTGCCATATGAAACCATATGGTGTATTTTAGTGTACTCCTATAATAATGTCACATATGTGCTTGCTGTTGCTGAAAATATAATTATTCAGAAGCCCCCGGTTGAAAACGAAAATTATCCAGTATCAGAAATTTTACAATCCTATCTACATCCGTAATTTATGATTTTTCATATAAATTTCAAAGCAGTTCGCTTCGTCAAAAATATTAGATACAGATATACAATCGTATAAGCATGCTTCTCGATCACGAAATGGCGAATGAATATAAAGCGGTAACACACATGTTCCTGATGGTTATACCTAAAAATGTAAATCGCTTTTCTTCGAGCATAAAGTTTCGGGAAATACGATTGGCTGGCAAAAATTGACGAATATTTTCATTTGGCGTCAGAAATGCAACTTTACGAAAAATACGTAAGTCAGGCATCCAATTCATGTAAAAAATAAACGAATGCAATTCCGATTTATGTTTCATTTTTTTTAACACAATTTCTATTGCCGTACTATTCGCATGCAGCTCTTACGTATTCGAACCAGGTAAGCTGATGCAAGTAGCACAGTACGGGTACATATGTGACAATTGCATATGAGTTCGGCGCAGAATATAGAAATAGAAATTATGTACGGTGCAATGCGACAACTCCAACTATACACGAGAGAGATCCAGGATAAATTGGAAACTCTGGACTTCATTTGCGCGACAAGACTGAATTCGAGAGACGGAAAAGAAGAAGAATTTAATACCTGATGCAGACAGCCAAAGGGACTCAAGTTCAGGAACACTTTAAGTTCAAAGAAAATAAGTCGGGATGTTATTTACGCAACGTTATTTCAGCAGGGTCTCGTCACGCCATTTCGAATACTCAAAAACAGTCATTTACGTGACGCACGACGAGAACCAGTATTGAGATCTAATAAGTTTCAAAGATTCGAGATGAAATTACAAAGAGGAAATTTCAAGAACGTAAATGAGAATTCGTTTCAAGTAAATGTTTACGTCCCTCTTGCCGGGTCAATTGGAGAAACGCAAATATGGGTTGCTTAACCGACCAATGTACCCAGTGGGTCGAAAATAAAAGGTTCTTTATATTTTTTATATTTATATTTGTCCTGTTGTTTAAGGCTAATAAACTATTTCCATTGTTCCGGAAGCTTTTCAAGCGTGTTCATCTCCGGGAAACGGAAGGCACTCGCTTCGAGAAGCTTTTTCGCACGCGTAGTACGAGAAAATTAAATTACTCTTATGTTTTTCTAGTCTAAATAAAATTACGGCTGGTCCATTTACGCGAATGGAATTCCATTAAAGGTTTAACGTACTTCCGTTTCCCTTGGCGCGATTTTCAAAACCGCTTAATGCAATGCCAAATCTTTTTACTGATCTTATCGGTCCTAGTTTTTAAATACAGTCTGTGTACTTTTATATCTATTTTCAATAAGCGTATAATCGTAATTATACGAGTGAGAGACGCGTGAGTATAAAGAAATTTATTTATTTAATAATGTAAATTAATATTTATCATTTTTATCATATCCCAACTGGTTGGCACATTAATTGACAAAAGTTACAGGACAGCACAAATAATCCGTGTACTTTATTGCAAACGACGTTGCACCAACATGACCGTAATAAAAGTTTTGCAATTCCTTCGGAAACTTGACAGCCACGCGATTGAATATGCCTTTGCTATATTTTCCACGCGAAATAAATTTCTCTCGACAATGTGCTTCGACATCTTCAAGTATACAAATTGAAATTCTCGCACGATTTTACCTCGACTCCTCACTGTTTTCTCGTCCCGTAAAAATCGTCCTTATTTTGTTATACTTGCGCGACAATCCGGCAACACAAAGTCTAGATTTAGTATCTATCCCAAGGACCATCGTAATTCCGATACTTGCGGATATGGGACGGTACACGTGGCAACAAAATTGTCGTAAAAAAAAAAGAAAAAACAAGGGACTCATGAAACCCGGTAGAAACATAAGAAAAGCGTTTCCCTGTTACATGACGTGATACGCAAGATAAAGTTATGTTTCCCAAAACATCCGCGCGGAGCGCTCATGTCGCTGCTTTAAACAACTGGCTTGAAATGACCAAATGAAACATGAAGTTCACAGAAAATTTAACTTACACTTTTTAGAGTAACTCTAGCAGCACATATTCCGAAGATATACAATTTATACAAAACAAGATAAAATGATTTACTATATTCCCGTATTTCACATAAATTCTAAAGATACGCTCTGACAAAAATTACTAAAGCTTCTGTCGCATCACTAGTTCGGATGCGCGCGCATCCCCCAGTTCAAGGCTTACTTTTGACGCTTGGAAGAAACGCAGTTTTTAACTTACTGCAAATTTAGATACGTTTCTAGCATCGCGTATCTTCAAACAAAATGTTCTCACTGTACCAGTATATTGTAACAATACGTTGTTACGTCTGGAGTAAAATGAATTTTCTGTCATATTTCTTTAATCGTCCCTCGATAAAATCAGAATTTTCAATTCGACCTGAGACCTTTTCACGGCAGCATTCAACGTCTGTCATTCTAAAACTCTCATTTCCACTAAAGACTTTACATTGTAATGTTCTCTCTACCTTTGCCCGTACGCTGCTGTTTATACAGGTACACACATATGTATATAGATATACATGTATATACAAGCAATAAATGAGGATTACATATATATATATATATATATATACAGCAATAAAACCAAGAGACGAGAAGAGCACTGGACTCAGATCGTCCACTGGTCTATCAATACGGAAAGGGCTTGAACGTCACTTCCTAAATCCGGCTCAACAAATGGATGACGCGTAATGAATTCTGGCCGGTCATAACACGGGTACATACGGGTATACGGCGACCTCTCCATTTCCTGGCTGCCTTGAAAGCACCGACATAATATTAGTGTTGCCAGGAACAGGTTGCCCTGCAAGCTGTGCATGATATTTATTCTACGACCGCTGAAATCCCTACGGTCCCGCCCGTCATAATAAGAGCCCACTGTTCCCTTTAACTTCACCCCCCCCCACCGATCCCCCCACTTGCCCCTCGGCGACCAGTATCCTTTTCACTGGATACACAGGCCCTTTTTTGCCCTTTAATTTGGACAGCACTTTCAGCATCGCAACAATAAAAAATTAAATAATTGCAACATGCCGTCCGTGAATTGTTTAAAAATTGGGTTTGACTAAAATTACGCGCGAGGGGTATTTTATTAAAAAATTTTGGAATATAAGTACTGCAATGAAAATGTACTAATTGCAATAATAGTATTACTACTATAGTGTCAGTTGACAATAGGTGTCGAGCAATGATACAATTTGTATGATAATTCATGCAGTAGATTTCGAGGTACATAAATAATGAAGGAAATCGCATCAAGCTTTGTGGTAAATTTTACACTGAATCGAATTAAGAATTTAAAGGAATTTCGAATCAGCCTTTGGGGTGTCGGTTATGAAATAAAATAAATTGAATGCAGGTAGGGTCCGTATAGTAATGAAATTGTACTATTGTATCGAATGAAAGGATGTATTTTAAGGAACACAAAGGACGCACGCGTCGTATGGTGTAGATTTAGTATATGAAAAAAAATGTAATATCTTTTCGAAGAAAAAATAAACGTTATCACCAGCTAAACTCCTCAAACACAAAATAAAATATTGCCAGTCGTAGAACTTCGAACTTTTTATGTCGGTTAAAGTATTTTTATTATATTTCTTGGATAATGCCATACAGAGAAAGTTTAAGGGACAACTTTTTCAAGAAAATTCAGTCGGTTATTTTTCAACCACAAGAATTCGACCAATTTTTATCCTGTTAGTTTCATTGTGGCTACACGCAAAAAAATGCACGTTCCTGATTATACACTAAAGTAATGAATTATTATAGGAACAACAAAATTCTTACAACAGTGACGTTAAGTTTTTCAAGATTTATCATTGGGATTGCAATTATTACTTTATTAGTTCATAAATCGTACTATCAATTCTTATCGTTGTAGTCCAGATACCAACCGTTGCTTTAGTAACCGTAACTGCACATTGTTCTGTGTGCACGGTGTAAGAAAAGAAAGGAAAATAAATCAGACCTAGAATATACGAAATTAAAAGAGTTTGAAATGGTTGAGGTTTAAATCAAGCACAAAATATATCCACGAATTGGCATCAATGACTGTACATTCTGGTCCGTGGCATAATTTTCAATTAGAAACTGATGCCAGTCCGAAAACCAATGAAAGGAATAAACTTTTTCAATTAAAGACTTGTCGTTCGAGTTTTAAATGAGTTGGTGCTGTCAGGAAGGAGTGGTGATGCTAAGAGGGGTGGCCTTAGGCGTTGAAAATAGAAGCGTAAAGGACACGCTGACGTCACTGATAGGGTTAACAGGAAAATGTGCCAGGATCAAAATCCTGTGCTTTTATGAATTCCCTCAAGATTTAAATAATTCAAATCATTACTCTAATTATTTATATACTATAAAAACGAAACACTTTGGCCAACGTTAAACGCTTGGAAAATCTTCCTGTAACGTTAGAGAAAACTAAGAGCAAATCTGAAAATTTTATTGACCAAATTTTTCATCTTCTATCAACATGACCATCATATATCGACCTCGAAAACTAAAACTCATTCAGCCAAACACTTAGCGCTCACTTTTGAACTTCCCGCCTCTTCTATAACAAAAACCATTTAAGGTTGCAACTCTTGAAAAAGAGATTATCAACAAAAAAACTCTCAAGGATCCTCGAATGATATATCCGCCTGGCTGTTATATAAGATTGTAAAAGCTGAAGGCAACAGGTTTCAATCGTTAGAACCTTTAATGGTTAAGTTGGCGCTCCTTGATACTTAAAGAGACTATTTCTCAGCAGTCATATGTCGAATGAGTTGAGTTTATAACTTGTATACATTGGAAGAAGGAAAGTTGGCGTCGAGCAAGAAAAATATACAGACGTTAAACTCAAACTGAAGAATCACGTCTATCGTGTGGAGCGAAGAGAAAATAATTTGATAAGGGTCCACGATCAATCTTTCGAGTCTTTTCACAGCGCTAATGAATTTCTGTATAAACACCTGCATATAATAAATATAATATATGTATACTACAGATTCGTCATGAATATTTTGAAATATACTAAGAGCAGCTGTTTCATAAATCTAATTGATTGCACACAATTTCTTGCATATAAATGCAATAAAAAGTTTGCCTATCCGAATATTTTATTAAACTTAATTTAAAAAATTCTAATTCGTATATTATTAAAAAAATTTGATATATATATTTTGGAATTTATAAAATGTTAGTTTCCCTCGAGATTATTTCATTAAATATTATTTTGTATGAATTAATAGAAAAGATACTTTTGTTAAATATAAATTATAATTGTCTGCTGCCGCTTTATAAGGCAGAAGGCATAGAAATGTCAGTCGTTTATTCGACTGTTGCTACACCGTCTGATCAAAGGGGTCTCAGGTACTGCAGTTTTATTCCTATCTCTCCACTGTTCCTTTCTGACTGATCACCTTCCACCTTCGCCAGGTGCTCTTCAGTCTTCCAACTAGTCGGTAAGTAATGAGCGATCAAAGTTGGAATACGATATGACTTCAGTTCAAAGTTACGAATGTAAATGATGATCGTTAAGCGAGGGAAACAGGCTTGCTGCTGCTTGTGAAACGTGAATTAACGACGAGGCCATTATCGAGCACCTTCGACTCTTTTAATGTTTCATTCATTTTTACTAATCAGCGTGTCACCCTTTTCAAAAGGGAAGAAAAAACAAAATAAAAATAGTAAAGAGACACTTCTCGATCGGATAACGAACAAAGTTTAAGGCACAATTAAAGCAGCATTTGACGAATACAATTACCGACGAATGAATTTTTGTTCGTCTCCCATAATAAAAGAATAATTATTTTTTTTTAATTCAAAATTTGGTTGAAACCATTTTCTTAACAGTAATGTCCTAGCAGAAGGAAGTCAAGGTATACGTTAAACGAGGTAATTTTTTAAAGAAAAAAATTGAAAATGGTTCTTGCCTCTACGGCTTCTGGGATAATTATTAAAAAAAGACCTGCCATGAGTCCGAGACTCATCGAGTTCGAGCAATATCCGCGAGAGCGCACCACTATAGAAATATTACTCTATCCGACGGTTCCGTCGCTTAATTCACGGTGAATTTTCATTTCTTAATTACCCGATAGTCGAAGACGAAAGATACACTTCTGGGGCAGATAAGGGGTTCTCGCTGACGCACGACTTGCGGGCGTCAGTGATAAAATTTCGAGCCGCTCGCGAAGCATCGGTTCGCCAAACCAGATTATACCGTTTAATGGCGCCCAACCATGACGAGAACGACGACGAAGTCTTATCGTAAAACTTAAGAGCGAGGATCATTTTCTTTTATCCTTTTTTTTTTTGTTGAAACTCACCACAAATTTCACTCTCGCACGTATAACGAGAGACTCTCAATTATACTGCGTAAGATTCGCAGTGAAAAAAATAGACCCACGAGGATCTTAAAAGGTAAACTTTTACTGGATTCTTCTTGTAAAAAGTAAAGAATACTTACTTTACGGCTCTATGATTTTATAATCCTGATTACAGACGTCGTTTATAAGAGCGAAGAAAGTTTAGCCATACGCTTGACTTCTATAACCAATCGCAACGGCCAATTGTAACGGAGGAAAAAGAACTCACAACCCTTGCAACGACCTTGTAATATCGTCAAACTTCTTGCGCGAGACTGTACCCAGTTGTGAGTGTACTGCTAAATATAACAAGGATGAAAAAGAGATAGAGGAAGATAATGAAAAACAAAGATGGCCGCCACGATTCTTTGCTCTCGACGGACGCTGGAGAAATGGAGACCAATCACCCCATGCTAATCAGTTTTCAACAGTTTCCGTCGATTCCACCATCAGAGTCTAATGAAGAGATTTAATACATAGCGAATAAAATCGATCTTTCGTAAAGACACACACAGTTTCATATACAAATAAATGTATACATATTTTTCCGGCATCATTACGTTAAACATTTTCGCAGTTTTTCAAAAGTCATTTTTTTTCCACCATTATCGGATTTTAGTTTCAGCGATATACCCCCAGGCTGAAATTTATTTGCCGAGTTGTAATCCCCACCATTGTCGCAATTGTTCGATATCGCACGTAGAATTTTGTCAAAAGCTCCTGTTTTAACAACGCTTACAAAAAAAAAGTATCACGAATTAATTGAAAGCACCGTAACGTTCGAGCCATCGGATCATTCCACTTCAATCCATGTTGTCAAGCGTAACGAGGTACAGTCACACGAAAACAATGCTCATATTTGCGCTGCGATACATACGCAGTCGTATTGCCGTGACGGAAGTTTTTCGACAGTTGTTAACATTATACCTGGGTGAATGAAAACTTGGCGAATGAAAAGCTCATTAGGATAGTAATCAACTGCAGAAAGAGAATTGCAGACGCCATTCGCAATAATACTAATTAATACCGTCCCGAAAATTCTGTGTCTACTGCATACTACGTGCATACTTCCCAAACGTATGACCCAAATCTGGCACAAGTATATAGCAAAATAATAGCAGTAATATTGGTATATAAAAATTCTTCGTCGTAGTTTCCAGAGTCTAGGAGACTCCAAAGTCATGATTTTCGACATCATAGCTTTGAGAATCTAGGTCTTCGTCGTCATAGTTTCTCAAAGTTCTAGAAGGTTCGCGTGATAATTTTCGAAGCTCAGGGGTTCGATATATAGCTCATATCTATACTAAATGTTTCTTATACAGTATATTGTCAAATTCTGAAAGTATAGCAAAGAGAAACTGGTATTCTTAGATCTAGTTGTATATTATACAGCGCTAGATTCTATCGCGTCTTTTTTGATTGAAATAATGAAATTGCAAGAACTTTTTACGAATAAATTCATCTCTGTATTTTATTGTGTATAGCAATTCTTACGATTTTAAGTAAAAAAAAAAAAAAAGTTGTTTCGAAGAGAAAAAAACGTGGCCCGTGGGGGGATCGAACCCTCGACCTTCGCGTTATTAGCACGACGCTCTAACCAGCTGAGCTAACAGGCCTATATCATAGATTTGACATAAAATGAAATTCAATCCTAACATTAATAACGATAAAATCCTAAAATTTTAAAAATTATAACGGCTAAATCCTCTTTCTTAATATTCGATTATAATATTCTGTTATAATTGTAACTTTTGTTATATCCGTACAAAATCAAGTATAAATTTTTGAATAACAATCGGCAATGCCAACGTATATTAAATCAGTACACAAAGGAGTTTCCCGTCAAACAAAAAATGTATTAGCACCCTAATTTTACGCAAGCAAAACAACAGTAAAAAAGCTGAGCATTTTTTCTTCTTACTCCATCAGACAGTCTCTTTTTTGGTTTGCTCGTTACATGTATGTTGACATTCAGTCACTTGGAGTTTCAGCATATCCCAGTATAGAATAACCATATATATATAGTATACAGTATAGTACACTAAGTACAGTCTGTGACATAGTTTGGATTAAACTTGCAGAACATATTGCATGTTCCGCAGCGTTTTGCCGTTAACATAGCGAAGACATTCGTTTACTTTAAGGAAAAGAGCGGAACTGCCCGAAACGTTCTTCCTGTTCCGGGATGCAGCGTCACTCCAGAAAGAGAAACGGTGTAACGAAGTTACGTGAGCATAGACGTGACGTCAGTAGTGTGTTATCCATATATATCTAGCTAGATAAAGCATATACAGACACGCTACCAATCCACTTTCCTCATGGCGTTGCGCTAGGGACTTTTATTTTCTTTGTTTTTCGAATCTCTCAAATTCCTAGGTCGAATGATCGACTATCCAGGGTCCAGCACGCTATTGCTGACTATAGCCGGGAGGATAGGCTACTTTTCGGAAGAAAAATCTGTAGACACATTGTTTGACTGGGACAGCCGTTTGACGGGACAATTGAATCGGCAGTATTGTACCAACGTTACAGCCTATCGCAAAAGAGCTGCGAATTAATATGGCTTATCGGTGGAGCGGGCAAATGGATGAAATTGGGTAAATAGATAAAATCCATGAATACACCATTCAACGCTCTTCAATCTGGTTTCGCTGATTTTATAGAAAACTTTGTCTCGTTATACTGTCTCCGTCTATTGACTAATTATATACCGGTTATCGGCTATTTTAACCTGTTCACCAATACGATGAATGTTTACTTGCTATTGAGTTTTGGAGCGACGCAGCGAATAGATAACAAATATTCAATACGATCATGACAGATTCTTCACGCCATTTTCAATTAACTATTCATAAAACGTACAATAAAGACGCACACACATATACATATACTATATGTAGAAAGAGCAGTTAGAGAAATTATAAAATGAAATATACAGCTAATTTAATGAAATGAGTGCTCGATCCAATTAAAGCTTTATTTCTATATAATAAATATAACGATAATTGGAAGCGATGAATAAAAAAATATCTGAATCAATTAGCAATTACAATCATTTGAAATTCAGAATGTTAATATGACGTGATATTGCCCTAAAGAGTCTATAGAATCCTTCCCAATTGTGAGCAGAATTTAATTGGCCTCGTCTGTAAATCATTAGGAAACCTGTGCCTTAATCAGTTCGCAATGTTAATTGACGCGAAAGTCTGCCTGAGGAAGCTTGGCATTCTGTCTTGTGAAACAAAAAAAAGAGTGAAAAGGGAAGTAGGACTGAGATTAATTAAAGTTTAAGAAGAGTCTGGAACGGAACGTGAATGTAAAAGAGGCTGACGATCGCAGCTTAACGTTTGATAAATAAATAACGTTGACAGTGCAAAATGTAAAATCGGGCTACCAGGAAGCAACATGGATCCCGGACGAAGGAACAAAATTGACTTTCAGAGTTTTCATCACTCCGCATAGAATAACTTGAGACATAAGATAAGCTGGTCCAGCGAACCGCGAAATTAGTAAAATAGCCAAGCTAGTAGGTTGACGGAGACGACTGTATTATTTAAATTATTTATCGCCACGTTTACCAAGCTAAATAGAGAGCCTGCACGTGACGGTGCAGAGACGAGAATTAACTTTTAGTATCAAGAAAGTTTTCTCCGGGGAATCGAAGAATTCTCTAACGGAGGAGACACTGCAAAAAGGCAGCAGTATATACGCAAGCCAAGATAAAAGTACACAAAGAGAAACGAGAGGAAAGCTAAAAACAAGAGCAAATAATATACGTAGCAGCCAAGAGAAATAATAGTAAGAAAAATAAAGAGAAATTTGTACAATATAAAAGAGCACTATATCCGTGGTATAACGTCACGGAATTTCCTTCGTCGTTCCACAGTCGAAGAGCAAAACTACCTCGAGTGACTAAAAATGAATTTTTCAAGAAAATATAAATATATATAGTACCCATATACAAAAAATACCCAAGCCCAATAGTCCAAAATCTATAATCCATAATTTGGACATAATAATTTTAAGCCAGACACACTGCACTGGAAAATACCATACGCATCGTTTTCAACACGTCCAAGCTAATTGTCCCTGGGCAATTATTCTCACGGCATAATATCAACGAACTATTTCCTTATATAATCAAGCAACCAACACGACTATCCCAGTCTGTTGCTGTTGCAACTGAGTATATGCATGTACCGTACCTAAACTCCAGCTCTAGCATTAACCCTCTATTTCTACTCCAACGGAACGAGCATGCTCCAGCGCCCTCCGTCGCAACAGCAGGAAGGACGTGAACGCAGACGTCTGCTGTTATCCATCGAAGGAATTCCGTCCACGATACAGAAAGATAAAGGGAGTCTAACTCCGCCGCAGGTGGTCAGATCAAAGAAACTGCTTCTATCCTCTTCTTCCCTTACATACAGACTCATTGGCGTACTATCTCTTTACGTATACTTCGCGTACACCCTGTATCAGCTATTTCATCTAGCACCTACAGACACGTGGCTCGGGTAGCCATTTATATCAGAGCCAGTAAGCTGCGGCTTCAGAGTGGTTTAGATATACATAGATACCTTGGCCTGGCGCAACAATCCAATCTCTCTGGAAATCTGCCATACCCGGCGAGAAGCTCAAAGTGAAAACAAAAAGCTCTAGAGTACACGGACCGCAGAACCCGGAAGGGTGTGGCGCTTTTTTTTCAAAAAAATAAAATTCCTGTCGCGCAATGAAGGGGTGTAAAAAGTAGAAAGGGTTGAAAGAGACTCGCATCTCTTTCCTTGCGGCAGATAAGACAGCTTAATTTTAGGTCACTTGAAATAATATATGATCAGCTCTAAAACCAGACGTCATTGTACGGTGCACGTATGTTAGAGATATTTATTATTCTCAGCAACCGATTTTCGCCACTGTTGCACATACGTACATTTTTGCACGAATTTTGAGGACCGTGGAAAGGGCTTCCGGAAAGGAAATACCTGGGGTTCTATTGGTCCTTGAAGGAGATAATTCGATTAACAATTAAGGGTGAAACATACTTGTCCCCTAGGAATATTTTAACCTTCGCATTTTCCCCTAGCAGATGTGTCTTATAGGTACACTGTATATAGTTATATAGATAAGGCAATAATGCTCACGCTTGATATAGACATATATCCTATATTTACCAGAGTATATATATAGTTATAAAGAGCTTCCTTGAACCTTAATCCGGTATCTTAGCCTGTACACCTTCCGACGCTATACATCTTGTGCAATGTATTAGAATCTGTCTAGAGAGCTCTGTCAGGATAATACAATACCTGGAGATTATATCGTTTCTCAACCATTATCGCGTGTACTTTGATAACAGCAGGTAGACTGATTTAGAATTTTCAAAATTTTACACGATGGAAAATTATTTAATATTATATAGTAATTTATTATAAATTATAATAAATGGCAACGTATCAACAAATTTTCCTCCCCCTGCCCTCGGTTGTCCAATACGTTGACATTAAGCCCGAACAAATGAAACGCTTGATTCTTTATGGTTATTAATTGTTAGAGAATTAATTATTGTGTAAATTATTTTTTTCAACTCGTTAAATCAAATAATTAACGATTAAGAGATTTTTTTGAATTAGTATTATTGAAATTCGTAGGAGGATCCCTCCCTCTGCTAACGCAATATAACGTGTCTAATTAATGGAGTAACAATGTAATTGTAAATTAATGATAATTTATTTTAATCATTAATTATTTGTTATCTAAAATTCCCAGAATTTCATAATATTACCACGTAAGCTCGAACGGTTCAGTGATTGTTAAACTGGTCGAGGAGTTCCGTGAAATATTAAGCTAACAAAAGACATTTTAATATGATCTATACGATGTTACATCAAATATTATCCAGCAATTAGTATGCTGGTATTTATACGTGAAATTGTTCCTTTGCTGAAAACGAGTCGATAATAAGCACACAACAGTATATTTTCATATATTTCTCTCATATTTAATTTTCTCACTACACAAAATAATCATTGCTGTAAGTACTCGATTTTTTATATTTTTTAATCTTCAAAGAAAACGATCAAGTATAAGATCTATACGTTTTATATGTTTGCCCTTGTTGAGGTAGATTGCAATACTTTTATGGGAAAAATTATTGGGTTCTGCCATGGACATAAAATGGACAAGCTAACTTGAGTTGGTGCAATATTCGTGTACCACCCTGCATAATATGTAAAGTCTAAAATAAGTCTTACCATAAAAACATTCGTGTACAGAGTAAGTCTCACTGATCTAGACTTTTGATAATTGATCTACTAGAAAATGTATGGGAAGTTCTAATAAAGCGACGGGATTTAGACTTGTCTGACTTTGAGTCCTTCGAGATGAAAGTATGGTCTACGGGACTTCCTTCTATTAAAATTCATAAGAAGGTGGCCTCCCTAAACTTACTTTACTCGCAAACGAATTATATTTTTTTTCTTAGACATACATATAACCATATTACTGACTACTAAACTATATTCGGGAATTAATGCACGAAGACATTTACGATTTTATTATATAATCTCAAATTATAGCTTACGCAGGTACTACTATACTCACGTGGCCTTATTAAGTTTTAGAAAAGGTCACTAGTCTCCAACTTAGAACATGAATAAATTTCCGAAAATTCACGCTATCTCAGCAATAAAACTAATTTTATTGGCATAAATAGCTAAATAGATACTATAAGTATATATGAAATACAAACTAACGTTTCAGAAATCTCGAAGCACCGAATTAACTAATTATGCTTGCTTCTATATCAGTTCTATGACGTAGTATTTCTAAATTCAAAGAATCGAATTGATTACGAAAACCTGATAAATGGCTGCCACTTATATCGTACAGCCACTGATAAAACTATATGATACTTATAGCTGGATCATCATGTAAGATCGGTGTCGCATTCAGGGGACTCATTTACATTGAAATCCGCAACATAATGACCCCTTAAAAAGACACTGACTCCGTAACCCAACTTTAGGTACTTACGTGCGTCCCGACGCAACAGGGAAAATGCAGCAAGGCTTTCAGCGTGCAGCATGAAAATGTTCCTAGTTCCTTATTGAGCATCGCCTACAAATACGCAAGCATAGTCCATCGACGCGCAGGGTGCAGCAACTTTATCGTATACGTCTAAGGAGCAAGGGATGAGCATAGGATACGGCAACTTTATTGGAACTAGATTGCCTATGATATCCCTAGTGAAAAAATCCCCACCCGAGTATATCCCTTGTTTTTTTTATTTTATAGCTCGAAGCAAAAAAATACCTAAATACAACAGCAGGAATGTATTAGTATAAAACAGGTAGCACATACCCATAATAATCGCAATAAAACTACCAGATACGTTGCACTGTACTCTAAAATAATGTACGTCCTATTCATAATGCCGAATAACCACATTATAAATACCTACGCGACCACATGAAAAATCGCGAACAATGAAGGTAAAAAAAGATCCCAGCCGCTCAGAGAGGGACGACGTTCCCATGTGACAACCATTTTGATTATTCGTTAGTGGTCCTTTGGATTGCAAATTTTTTTGTCACCATGCAAAAATACGTCGACGGTACAGAATCCAAAAAATATACATAATAAAAAAAAACTACCTCGCGAATCCGCTTGAATATTCCCATCGCGAATCTGCTTGCCTCTCTCGTGGATACGCTGAAATCAAGGGGCGTGATCTTTTTTTTCAATTTTCATTTTAAAAAATTTTATTTTACTCTTCGCAAACCACTTCATAAGCTTCGCTCCTGCCATAATCGATAATGTCGTCGCGTTTTGCGAATGACCTTTCGCACGAGTACCACACACACAGGGTGTAAAAGAAATGATCGACTGCCAATCAAGTGACGATCGTTCGACTGATGATATCATGGTGTTATCAGGTATGACAAATGATAACCAAAAGGATTGAAACGAGCTGTCATTGGACAGAAGTGGACACGGGGTCGATGAATGCGTCCAACGTTATTTGCGCAATTCTAGGTTTGCACGTATCCGCAATGGGCTATTTGCCAGAGCACATTTGGTATTTGGTGAATGGATCAAATAAACCTTTTGGATTGAGGGAACCAGATGATAAGCTAACATATACGTGTATAGGTACTATGTGATTGTCTAGGATAAAAAAAATATTATTAAAGTGACAGAGCCAAACTTGCAGCCTAATTTCCATACTGAGATACTTTTTCCAATCAATATTTCCAGATCGATCGTCGCACGATGACTAAAAATTTATTTAAAAAAAAATAATAATTACGTCACAGATGAGATCATATCGTTTCACGAAGTTTGACAAGATATTAAAATATTTTAATAAGTAATTAGTTATATGATTACCTGATACGCTGAATCATAATTGACATTTCTATTAATTAATTCGGTAATGATACCATTCGATAGCAAGTGATTGGTAAATCTTTGGAAGCGTATAATTCATTAAATTGAAATTATTGGTCATAGCCCAGCAATCGATCCAATGTGCACAGAGCTTTACGTATTCAATTATTTCTTATGCGTAGGCAAACGTTTCAACTGTCAGAAATTACGCCATCGATAATTCGCAAAGTAAATAATAAAATCTCATAGGCTTTTCCTATATCCAGGCCAGAAAATAAGTATAAAAAATATACATGTATATATATATATATATATATATATATATATATATATATTCAGCGAGGTAAAATAAATTTCCCGATAATGTCTGAATCAATGATCTGCATAACGCCTTCCTCCATTCCTCCCATTTATTAAACGGCTGCAATAACTTAACGCCGACGCTCAGAAATCCTCTCGGCTATCCCAGGGCTTACGTAATAAATGTTACGCCAAGTGCACCATGTAAATCTCGATATATTCGCAGGAGTTGAGCCGTTATGCAGTAGTGATGTAGCGGGTGGCCTGACAGAAAAAGAAGAAGAACGGCTGAACGTGCATAAATAGAAGGAAAAGAAAATGCAAAATAAACAAAATTTGTACACGAATGAATCAGAGCATTTCTGAATCTCGGTGGAAAGTAACAATAACAAAAAAACCTAAGAGAAGGAGATTATACAATAATAAAGCAGAATAAAGTTAACGTGCCCTTTTTTGAAATTTGACCCACAAGACAGGCTGGAGATTAACCTGAAGTAGAACGTGAGGCGGGTTGTTCATTGGTTACCTGTTTGGGGGTAGTCAATATATTTTGATATTATCCCTTATATCTATTAGCAATAGGTATAGACAGGTATTGTAGATGTACATATATATAGATACATGTAGATGGATATAGATAAAAATATATATATACAATACATATAGTATACACAGGGGATGTGTACCGCTTCCATCGAGGGTGGAATTCACGAGGGGAAAGACAATTTGTAGTTTCTTAAAATATGTTTTACCCTCAGCAGGGAGATTGCAGGGGTCGGGAAGGTTCCGAAGGGTGGGAAAGGGAAATGACGACACATAAACAGCATTGTACTCGGCTGCTTCCTCCCTCTTTACTGCCCGGCGTATGATACAACAACAGGGTGGAAAATGTTTTTGCGGTGATTCCTACCCCAAATTTTCTGCAATCTCTCGCAACAGCAGGCAATTAACGATTTACGTTGAGAATTCTGTTTTCGCACCCCTGTACCCCAAAGCCGGTTTCGCAGCGTTACTGTCTATCTAGGTGCCAGTGAAGTTTTGCCAGAAATGACGTCAGAACTGTGACGCTACCCTTTGCATACATAAAGCATCCCTTATTGTGTCAGTTCTCCTTAAGGAAAACCCGCTCGTGAAATAACCCCAATCTTGTGACTCATTAATTATTACGTAATAGTTATAGCACAGTAACCGAGACTACTTAAACGTGTATATACTCGTACGAGAAATACCGAAGATACCCGAAATCCGCCGGAACCTACCGAGGATTATTCCCGCGTTCGTAGGTACAATCGGTTTTGATCCTAAGTTGGTTACAGGTCTTGATAAAATCCGAACAGAATTTTGAAATTTCGGTAAGAAAACGAAAAAAATTTGCTCAATTATTTTCCGGTTGTAGATTTTTTTTTTGAGCCAAGATGCCATTATCGTATTGGTCCACGGAGCATTGGCAGCTTCCGATTACGCTCAAGACATCGCAGTTAACCTATTCCACATTTACTAAATACAATACGCAATTGCAGCTTCCTGCAGAAAGCTTCTGAAATCGACTAGTGTTTTTCCGTAGTTTAGTAACAGCCATTAGCTGAAAAAGTCGAGCAGAAGTTCCAGTTTAAGAACTTTCCCAATTTCCGTTTCGATTATACTTTCCAAATTTACGCTTTCGAGTATACCCATAATTTCGTAGAACCCTGTTGTTTCCAACGATTTTTTGCTTTATTCTCAATCTACAAAAATCGCTGAACAACAAACTCAAAACGAAATTCTCAGAAATCCTTACTGAGATTCACAAAGTATTAAAAATAATTGCAACGCGGATTAAACGTAATTATGCCGAAACATCGCACTCACTCATCATTTAGTTTAACCAAGTTAGTAAGCGCGATAGTGTAAGTAGATACCATTATCAAAGTTTACTAGCGGCCAACTACGATTTTACTAGAAATTTCCCTAGGGCTCGTCGAGAGAGCAATTATTTAACTATCGACTTGAGAATTTAACGATTTGCCTAAACCAAAGGTAAACTTAAAACTCGACTACATCCTATCCTCAATAAATGCATATCTGCATACACTGCATAAAATTGATTACATACCCAAAAATTAGTCAACTAAATGAAATCACGTCGAACGTATCCAAACTACTAATAATCGTAATTGAGCTTATATAATATAGAAAGCATATACGTATACATACATCAGATAGAAACCTGAAGCTTATACTTAAAGCTCAGAATCAGTGGCGCCACTGGATAAAATTTAATAACTGCCGTAAGTTCGTCTGGAGTCTAGTGGCTAACAATTATTTCCGCGTCATTACGTTAATTGTTAATATAGCTGGCTGCTGTGCCCCTTCCGTCCATGCACCTCAGGATGAAAACGTATTAACCGGTGAGCGACTGAACGAAGGGACTGAAAGAGAGAGAAAGAGAGGGAGCGCATGCGCGCGAATCAGAAAAAGAGAGAGACCAAACAAGAGAGAAGGAATTAATTGAAAGCGCGAGGAAGCTTAAAATACATTACCGTTAATTACCTAACTATATCGTTTGATTCAGTTTCCTTTCTTACAGGCAGCGCGACAATCGTGCCCAACCAACTTTCCGGTCTCGACTGT
The DNA here is from genome assembly GCA_030142595.1 of Trachelus iudaicus. Classification (NCBI taxonomy): domain Eukaryota; kingdom Metazoa; phylum Arthropoda; class Insecta; order Hymenoptera; family Cephidae; genus Trachelus; species Trachelus iudaicus. The sequence continues at coordinate 75,270 of JARQTH010000739.1, read as the reverse complement.
TCCAACCCAATTGCCACGAATTAGCGTAAAGTAACTCCGAAAACGTGCTACGCCCGTTCGTTTGCTAAGCACAAAAAAAGAGACGCTACTAGGTACCGTACGGAAATTGTAATACACATGAAAGATACTAGGATCCACGTTCTTACCCTGAAAATGACGATTTAAATATTTTGGCGATTTCCCAACGTTTTGTCAAACGTTTACGACACTTTGCATAAAGCGTTTTCGGTTCTGTGCGTTGGTTATATTATTAAATATTCAGTTTTTCAATTTCAAAACTCTTCGCCCCATTTTTCAGGCCACACATGGCTTTACAGTTCAGGACCAACCCGATAGTTGCTGAATTCGTAAACGCGCCACAGTGTATGCTCAATGTGCACGCGTGAATTATTCACGTGGTAAATATTGACCGAACGTAAAACATACTGCTATTTTATTTCGATCTTGTTCGAGCTTTGGTAAAATGAACAAATCGTTTGGATATACGCTATTGGGTACTGTATATACGATGGATGTTCGTGTCGCACAAAATCCAGGTTCTTATAAACCTATTAAGGAAAGAGAGAAAAAAGCAGAAACAAAGCAAGACACCACAACCCAGCTGGCAGTCAGGCGGAACAACCCTTAGAAAAATTTACTGTAGCAGCAGTGTTTTTTCCAAAAAGATAAAAAAATGGCTAATGGTAAATCAATAGGAATTCATTGGTTAACCATCGATTACGAATTTAGCAAAGCGCCATTGAAAAGAATTAATTTTGCTAAGGGAACCTTTGTTGGATCTTGCACTTTTGTCTGATACACTATACGCGTGTTCCTGCATATATATTGCGTAATGGATTCATCAATGAATATAGACAGACAGACAGACAGTGGTTTGGCAGCATCCGGATTCACGTAACAGTAACATGATCGATTTAGGCTAATTAAAAATGATATCAAAACCCAAGTTTTATGCAAAAGACAGTATTTAAAGAACCACACGTAATTTTTAAGTATAAGGGGATGCAAAAGAATCACCGTGAAAATGTCATTTGTCTACAGACTTTTTGTCCACAGACCCTTTTTCGAGTGAAAAAGAATGTCAGAATTCAGAACTCACGAAGGGAGGAGGTTAAAGGCCGTGCTGATCGTTCGAACGTTCCTCGCGTTCGATTGAATCACGAATTGCTCTCTCGACGCAAAGCGGAAACATCCAAGGGCGCAGAAAGGTCCCTGTAATCGAAGGAACGCGAAATGATCCAGGAGTTTCCGAGTTATTTACCGCAATCGGGGGTAGTTTGAACACGAGGGGTTGGCATTATCGTGGGGGGTGTTGAGCATGAATTTATCGGTGATTCAAGCGTCAGTCGGCCACTCGACAGAAGGGAAGATTTGAAGAGTCGTGAAGTAGAAGTAAAGAATAAAAAAACAAGTCCCAGGTAGAAAAATGAACGTAATCAATGATTAAAGTCAAAGTCGAAGGAACAATAAACGCGACGTTCCGAACGTTCATTCGCTCATCCGTTCCCGATTCCAATGACGACTACTAATATAAAAGGTCAATGTTTGTCAGCGTTGGGACCTTCAATTCCAATTGGTTCCAATTTGCGAGCACCTAATTTCTAAGACAAACAACTGCTCACTTTGCCCACGTGGATCATCCGGGGTAAACAAGCCGCGAGATCCTACCCAGTCACCGTGAACAATCGATCAGTCATGGTTTCAGGGCGTCGTGTTGAGTTCCTACGAAAAAGCATCGCCACTTGGGGATCTGCCATAAGCCCACTGTGTTTTTTTTCTTTACCGGGCCAAACCAAAGCTCGTTACCCTCGCCAACATAATAGGCGCTAACGATTTCTTCCCTGAGCTTCTTCGTCATCTCTTATAGGCAGACTCCGGTATGGCGCGTCGCGACGTCGATACTCCGTTTCATTGTACAAGTCAACGGGAGCTTAAGAGAAATTTATGAGGAAAAGCAGATCCTTGTATGATTGATGGCCATCTTCACTCGTTACTGATAAATATAGAAGTTCAAACCTGATGGCACACGTGTTATCAAAATGTCCCTTCTTCAGGTTCCTTTTTAACATGCCCTGACACAGGCTTACGCCGTTCCACGTCGTTCGACGTTCCGTACGAATCGTGACGTATCGTAAAAAGTTGTATAGGTACTTAGGTAATGTTAGGTACTCGTTCGTTAGGTACTTCGAAAAATTTTGTAATATCGCTTGATGAGAATTGACGTAATTGATTAAGGTATCGGAATATTATTATATGCCGTATATGGCACTTTTTAATATATCGATGACTACGTCATTTATTTCTTTTATAATTTAAGTGAATTTTTTAATAATGAAAAGTTTAATAAAAAATGACCAATATTTATGTAAATCGCATATAGGCGAGTCAGGGCACTGTCGGTATAATGTCATTGATATTTCAATCTCCTCGTTGTGAAAATTGGATGGGATCTCGAGGATCATCGTAAGTCGCGTGCAACGGAATAGCAAGAATCCTCGAGAGTCAAGTTCTCGCATTTATGCGAAGTCGCGCGGTTTCGTGCCCTTTGGAATAACGAAAGACCATCATCACGCATGGTGAGCATACTGGACCTGATACGAGTCTCTTGAAACTGAGTACTTCAAGGCAAACGAGATCGGGTCGATCTTAAACTTCGAGGAGTACTTGGATAAAATTGGATGAAAGTTCTTCAAGCATATAGCCCGTAGTCATTTCGCAGATACAGACAGACACGAAAAAGTTTGTTATTATTCTTGATTTAGATGCTGTCACGTGATTTTTCGAATCACGGTCCCAAGGCGGCTCCCGTTACCGATACAGATAACGTTCTCGATTTCTGCTTCCCTTCGGGTCGCCACCCTGCTCAGAAGCTACGCTCTCGGGTTGATTCGTATAGTTATGTCAAGGCTCTCGTAAGATTTCGTTATTGTTTAGTTGAGGTCGAGGTGCTCGAATCTGCCGTGGGGAGATAGTCTCGACGTACCGAGTTG
>JARQTH010000739.1:0-72180 GCA_030142595.1 Trachelus iudaicus | reverse complement strand
TTGCGTTTGCTGATTTTACGCGACCCCAAAGATCAGCACCTACGATTGCGTTTCTCGATTTCACGCGTCCCCAAAAAATCGACAGGATCCGTTAAGCTATCGCCTCGTCCGATAGGTTCCATCCGATCTCTCGCTTTGGTGGAGTTGGGCCTGCCCCACCCCAACTCCCAGTTTATACCGGCTCGTCAGTTCTCGGTGAAAAAAGAATTGGCTGGCGCCCGCCTGGTTTGCGGATGCATGAACGACGGGTGGACGACCGAAGGTAACGTAGGTTGGTTCTCGAAGATAGTTCGCTCTAGGATTTTCTTTGGCTATCGGTGTCGAGTTCAGAAAAAGAATTACGTTACAATGCATAACATTTGGAGAGATTCGACAAGTGTGAACGAACATGGTATTGTTCTATCGTTATGTACAGACTAATAATATAAATATTATACATGTACAAATGTATATATTGTGACGTGGTGAGTCGCACCCGTCTTGCCCTCGGCTGGACAAACGCCGGCAACGGGTAAATGACAGATGCCCATATGATTCCAGGCAGGATCGACCGTAAGGGCCTCCTAGGAAATTATCGATCCGGCATGGTTCACTGGTCTTTGTTCTATCTTTAACTTATCTTTATGTTTTATATTTGTCTTGATCTTTTTCTTGTTTCACGATTAACTTTCTGATTTTATTTAATCTTTGAGTTGTCGTCGAGTTTCGGAAAGGTAGTCGTTGTGTTTATGTTAGTCCAGAATAGTCCGCTGCGAATCATTTCCATAACGCGTGAAAGTTCTTGACGTTCTGTTAACATTTTTTGTTTTTTTTTTCTCACCGTCAGGAATCGTACAAGGCTGTTACGCGAAATGCCATTATTGAAGATTCGCGTTGTATTTCGAATGTTGTGTTTCGTGATCGTTAACCCAGTCCTACCCTCTCAGATACTTCCGACGCCTCCGCGAGCCGAAATAGTCGGTTCGACCGGATTTCGGTTTGATAACGAACTTACTGATACGTGGTTCCTGTTCCGGAACCTGACATCCAACGTCTTTTGTGATACAATCGAGGAACGTCAAGACGCGTGGAACGAGAGTTAGCTTTGTGACGTGTATCCACTTTTCCTGTGAGCGAGAAATACGTCATAATATATAAATAAAAACCTAAGTAAAAAAAAAATAGAGAAATCGGTCGACTTTTTATCATTTGACTTTAAAATAAAATTTTATATTTTTAAAAATCAAATTTACTAGTCGGTTTGATATACCAGGTGGATTCACAGATATCGATATTATCGATATATCTTGATATCAATGTATCAAATATATTTTATAAAGCGTTTACAGCCCTTGATAATAAATATCAAACTTGCGTACTTCGATTTTGAATTTTATTCCAAAAATATCTCTATACGAGGCGGTTAAAAAAAATTGGATTTTTCTCGTAATGCATTACGATATACGAGAAAGCTTTCACCTCTGTGTACGCTTTTCAGAAAGGGCGTCGTGAGATTCGTCGAAAAACGTCACGGCAAGGAGCTTGCCAACTCTAGGAAGCTCGATATGCAAAATTCTCGAGACGGGAAATAACTATGGAAATGTCATGACGTTAAGGGCACAAGGGTGGAGGAGAGAAGTGATATCCGACCTCGAGACGGAAAGTGTTTGAAAAGAAAACAGGCGGCACCGAACTCTCGTTTATTCAACCCGCACGGGAAGGAACAGAGTGAAAAAACATAAAAATGAAGCTCACCGATACGCTACCCTGATACCTTATCGATTCTGTCCTCTTTGTTTTTTTCCCTACTCTTACTCTCTCTCCGTCTCTCTTCTAAAGACAACAATGAAAAGAGAAACATCTACGTAAAATTTAAACTTCCGATATTTACTGATGCTGAGAATCAAACCTAAAAAATTGCGAGTCTCGTATATGAAAGAAAAGCATTAATAAATCCAAAAAAAAACGCGCAAACAAATAATCCCCATTCTACAAATTAAAAAAAATTTTTTAAAAACTAAAAAATTTATTTACTAAGTTACCGGTGCCAAACGATAATCGGCACGGCGAATTTATTTCACGTGTAAATAATAACATCAAATATGCTTGTGAATAACGGATGTTGAAAAAAATCCAGATAACTTTACCTTAAAGTGTTAAAAAAGATTTTTAAATAAAGGTGTATCGCTGATCAATAAAGGTCCAAAGTTTATAAGGTACCGAGACCGGCTGCCGAGTATAGATTTACTCTACTGCCGAAGTGGAAAAGGTACCTAATCGCTCAGACGCCAACTATAAGAGAATACCTAAATGCGCTCTGGGAAGAAGAAGCTAACAACTATCTGTAATTTTTATTAAAAAATTCTATACCAATATTTTCTCATTTCTATTTAACAAAAAGGAAACATTGCTACCTAAGAGCCACTTAGATTCAAATAGTCTTTCTGCGTTCACGGTTAACACGTTCCGTGCCAGACTTTTTTTTTGTTACTTTCCGATTATTCAACCTGGGGCGTATACACCCCACGTGGCACGGAACGTGTTAACTATAATAAGCACCTAACCTGAAATCTGGGCCAATCAAATATTACAGAACCCTCCTTAGTCGTGGATTACTAATTCGAGACAAGCCACCCTTACTGGCTATTCTACGAGCAATTTGAAAGTACAGCAATACGTAGATAGCACACTTATATATTGTATAATATACAGGGTGTCTCACCCAACATAGCATATAATTACTATACATACGTGGATATCATTATATATTTCCTTGATATAGGTTGACGTGAAATAGATTGAACAAAGACTTAGCCAGCATCGCTGAGAGTATATAGACCCTTATGACGTAGATGATTGCGATTGGCTAGAAGCTGCTGCCAAAATGGGTCTGACAATTTTATTACCGACACATTAGAGCCTTTATCTACCGAGATAAATGGCGGCCTGTACATGGATGAAAGATGAGTCAATAGGGTAAAGTAAAAGAAAAAAAAAATATTAAAAAAAAGGGGTGAAAGTATTAAGAGAGTTTGTATAATTTTTTTTCCCCGTCATTCCCTCAAATCTAAGAAGATCGATCGTTTTTCTACAAACTCAAAAAAGATAACGAGCTTATCACTGATGCACCTCGTTATCTCGAACGTATTACAAAGCAATTGGTAGTCCCAAATTGCAATCTGCCTAATGAGCAAGCTGACGTCATCGCAAGGATTAAACTGTCCCTTCGGTATGCTTATCCCATTTGATTCTATATATAGGGTGTAAATAAAATAAATAGCAGGCGAGTTCATGTAGTTGGCATTACGCTGTAGAATTGAATTGGTGATTGGGATTCTATTATATTCAAACGACGCGTAATCCGATAGACACTTCAATCTATCAAAGTACAGCCCGCCAATAGAAATCATTTATCAGCAGAATTCGCTGCAATTGTCATATGCATTTTTCAGATACAGCGCAGGTACCGTGATCTTGTATTTATAACAAAAGTTTCTCGAAGTAAAGGGGTGAGTTTGGCGAAACGAAGGAAAAGCTATGTGATTGCGTCGAGGTTAAATGAAAGTAAATCGAATGCGAAGCGAATCGATATATCGATTGGAAAATAATCCAGTAATGGCGGCAGCGAGGGTAATAATAATTAAAGAAGATAACCAAGAGAATCGTGTAGAAGTAAGAAAAAAGTAAGGGAGTAAAAATATACGTTTCTTAAGTGCAGGGACGAAAGGGACTAACCAAGTCCATTTATAAAATTGAATGCATATCAAATGAAATGACTTTAGGCATTTATAAATGCCGACCCAACAGAATAACTTAAGGGTTGAGGGAATAATTAGCGTATAGATTGAAAATCATTATTGCGTAATGGATAATTATTGCGTCACGTAACGTTCCGAGTAATAATTATCTGGCACAAGCGGATCACTTAGAGTCGTAGACAGCAGCACAGTCAATGGGATAAAAAGTCGCGATCACTAGTAGAGTCGACCGCAACGAATCGCTTGGTAGCAGCGACCGAACGAAGTCAGCTGACTTCTCCTAGCAGAATCTCAACATATCAAAACTTACGCTTCCAGCCTCCGTCATCTTTCGCCGCAAGCCGAAGCTCGGGCAGGTTAGACTCAAGGAACAAAGCTGCCCTCCGAATGGGAACCACGTTAACCCGAGCAAAAAATTTGTTCAGGTTGACATCCGGGCCACATCAGATATGCCTTATTTACTTACTCCGATACGGAAAAGGCCCCCTGTGAGTCCGTGATCAGGCATGTAATGGCATTTCAGATCAGGTCGTGATCAGGCGATTCATCCGACCTGAAAAGGGCGGCTGGGATACGCCCTGATCATCTGAACCCAACCTAACCTGATCCGGTTAGCTGACTATACCTTTATGGGTATAAAATCGAAGTATAGGTTAGAGATTTATTTACGTGTATCCATGCGATTCGGCAAAATTAAAAAGGGGCAGGTTACAAAAGCACAAGTGTCTAAAACTTGAACGATGAAATTGATTGACCGAAAAATCATCGTTTTAGACCTTAGGTGTTAAAAAAATATATACTATTCCGTTTCTTCATTTTAAATCATTTTATAGCTTTAGTGTATTAAAGGTATGCATATGAAATATGTATCGCCTTATGATTACCTGATCTGGTACTGATAGCAATTATTTCCTGCTAGTCAGCTTACTTTGATCAGGCTAACTTTACTCTTACCTTATCAGATCGTGATGCTAACGATCTTATCCCAGCCGGATTGAAAATGTCACATGAAATATTATCCGGCTCTGATATGGGCAGGATCAGGTTAGCCTGATCAGGCATACCTTACAATCACCTGAACGGGCCCTGAAATGACATCAGGCAGCCTGAAGAAATTTTTGCTCGAGAACCTTCGATCAGCGCCCAAAGTGTTTCCAAGAGAGAGTGATTGGAAATGTCCAGGTTACTAGGAAGACAGTCACACGTAGGCCAAGTTGAATGGTACAGGCGTATGCAGATTGAGGTGATTGCTTCTCTGGAGAGCGCAGTAAGGGATGCTGACGCCAAACCATGACTCCCCACATCTCAAACCCATTTCGCGCATTTACTGTGGGGTTGATTGTGATACCAGAATTATATTACGTGGAAGGTATAGACCGGCAGAGGAAATTGAGAAGATAGATAACACAAAAAAAGAGAGAGAGAGAGGTCACGCTGGAGCAAGAGAAGGAAAGAAGTAGATAATTAAGTAAATATATCTAAGCAGACAGATGATAAGAAAATGAAGAAGTGATGAATGCATCGTAACAGACAGAGGCGGAGAGAGGAGCAAAAGAGGACACGGTGTCCAAGAGCTCGATACAGGAGATCAGGAGGGATTATTATAATCTAGTGCAATTAAATTGCTAATTAGTTTCTATAGACCGAATTTATCAGTTTGATAACCCTTGAAGCCTTTTGGGTTCGTTTTTGGTTTCATATGATAAACTGATATAGACACCTTTGGTGAATAGAGATGGGATGGATAATATAAAAATATGACAGAAAATTATTGTAACATGTTTCTCCAGAATAGTCATATACATATGTTATACAATATTACATATATAACAACAATACAAGCATGTAAAATAATGTTTTGTTACGATGTAACATTGCTGTGCAATGAAAAAAAAATTGCACGTGAAACAGGTCACGAAAAATTGCGCTCGCAACGCGCAACACAAAAGCTGAAAATTTCATTTTGAAAATACGGCCTGAACCCCAAATAAAAAAAATACATAACTCTCGCGTCAAGTGACATATGATCGATCAGCGCTACTACTCGTAATATACGCAAGAACTAGCGTTACGAGCAGGGCGGAATGAAATTGCCAAAGGTATTCAAGAAAAGCAAATTAAATTAAAAAAAATTAATCTGAGAGTGAAACGACAAAAACACATGCAACTTTTTTCAGGCGTGATTTCCTTCATAAATTAAAAAATTTTTCTCAATCCAAGCATCCACCAAACCTTTGGGTTGATTGAACCTCGACGCCATCACACGGGTAACTACGCAACCTTTCACACTGATTAGGAGGGAGCGAAAGTTGGAGTAATTAGTCATAATTAGCGAGGGGCATTAATTAAGTTTATTAGGCAGGATTACAGGTGATATTAATTCAAAAGTATATAGCGAGAACGATATTCGTCAGAGGTTAACAATACACTCGTGTGCAGACTCTATACATATGTATATGCAGTTAAAAAAATATTTATAATTTTTAAAAAAAGATTACACGAATCAAAAGACTTACCCATAGCTTCCGCTAGATGGCAGAGCAGTGCGAGGAGAAAAAATCCTTCTTGGATAGCTGCTATTCCTAAATCCTCCTCTAATTATCAGACAATAATTTCGATATGATGTTCAAAAAGTAAAAACACGCATTGATTTTTGTGACACCTAGTAGATTACTATTAACCCACAGAAACAAGGATTTAACGAGCAAACGGTAATTACCATCCACCCACCTGTCGCTATTCGATACACAGTATACGCGTTAAACTTGATTACCATAACTACAAACTCTATGGCTAACAGATAGATCAATCATGAGGACAATAAACCTATACCGCCATCTGGCTTCGAAATGGTTATACGTTTCCATTAGCTGCAGGAATTCGTTCAGAAACTTTTCAATGACTCTTGCAAAAGGTTATCAAAGAAAAATTTCTCTCCGTATCTCGTAATAAAACGTTACCCCGTCGATGGATAATAACGAAATAATACGAGCAATGAGCTAAATAGGAATTGCCAAGTGGCGCCACTATATGCATGCGGCTAAATTGTAAAGCTCTCGAACAGCCACAACCAGCAATTGTGCCGCACTTAAAAATACTTCAATTGCATTTCCGTACCAATACAGCCCATCTCCATTCGTTCCAAGATCATTAATTTTCTCTTTGAACCTCATTTCCTGTAGGCAGCTACGCGAATACGTAGTAAAGCTACGGAATACCCCACAAGCTTGGTACATCCTTCCAAGCACGAATCCAATACGAAGATCCGATTGTCCCCGTTCAAAGAGTGTAATTTCGTCGTTCATCTCATGAAACGAATTGCCCCCTACTGCGCCCCGCTTCCCCGCCGATATATCGGTGTACGCCATCCAGTACAGTCCGTCGCGCAAAGATCAAAGCCGACCTCCGCGCCTCGGCATCGCTCGGTACGAAGCAGCATCGTCAGATGAAAAGTTCACAAAGATTGTTCGAAAAAGAAAGAGTAACCAGAATTGTAAAAAAAAATACAACTATCAGAACCTGTCGACACGGCCAACCCGTATAGTATAGATATAGTCAACGACTGCCTATCACATCCCTTGTTATATCGACAAGCTGCAACTTCTCTTATAACGACGATCTTCAGCATCTTCAGTCTCGAGAACCCGAGTCTAACACGATACCTTTTTCATGACCCACAATTTTTTTGTTCCTTTGTTATAAGAAGAAATTTTTACGAGCGTCGAGTAAGCACAGTGAGAATGACGCTGACACATAATATACAAACTAGGTTTGCAACGTATGCATTGGAGTGCATTTAGTATCTGACTTCCGTAAATGGCAACAAAGTGTAAAGCGAGCTTTGGCGCAGTGACAAAGGTCTCTTTGACTAAAGTGCAAGTTCATAGGTCACACGCGACAGACGAAAGGATAGGAAGATGGAGGATACGAGGAAAAACCTTAGCCGTGTGCACTGCACTGGAAATATAGTGAACCTGGTGCAACATGGAGCTTATCTACGAGTGCAGAATTCAGTAGGTACGATTGCTCTGCGGCGATATATATATATATATAATAAAGTGCATTAACCATGAGTATGGATATGCGTTATCGATGATATATCTTCTAGTGGATCTGTGTATGTATATATGTACATATAAATACAGGTCCGAGTAAGTAGGAGCAAGTACATATGGGTCTTACCGTTTCCTGGCCAGACGATACTTTATCGATATAATTCACGATGATGTAACACAGTGGTACGATAAAAATGAAAATAAAAAAAATGGAGCGAGGAATTTCTAGATGAGATCGTGAATTATTTTGTAGATGCGAGCTAGGATGCAGATATTATAGAGCGTGAGACAAGGAGAGCAATGGCGGCCAATCATTGCAACTAGTCATTACGGTGGTAACCGTTATAAGACAATGGTTCGTTGCTGTAGAATTAGGACGCGTCTGGTAATTTAAGAGGAAAATAGGTATTGCACTGCAGGGATAGGCAGGTTAGGTAATTGACGAAACAGGACGGTGGAGAAAGAGATGGGAGAGTGAGACGGATTGAGAGAGTAAGTAGGTAGATAGAGCGAGAGAACCGATAGCCTGGACAATATTGGAAAGGTGAAATTGAGCGGGCATAAAAGTAGACTCGACTACCACCCAATTCTTTAGCCGAGCTTCAATTTATCCTAATCATCGATTTTCAGGTCTTGATTTCCACTGGGACTCGATCGGATCCCCAATAAAAGACAAAGCGAATGGGAAACGGGATCGTATTGTCGTCCTTGTATCCCGCTGGTTCGTTCTGCCTAGCTGCTCGTACTGTACCTTTTACGTTGCCGTCCTTGTTCTGCTTCTTATCACATTTTCTTCAAGAATCTCGGGCATTATCCGAGTATCCGAGTGTCGTAAAGGTTGACAATGGCTGAATTCGCGAATTTCCCACGAATTACTCCATTAACATCGATTACCCTTAATCGATGGTTGTTGACTCTTATATCATTGGAACTCCCTTATCTCATGTCCTCGATGTACCTTGAAGATTTTAACTCGACTTTCTGTTCCCTCCTCGCGTCACGATCGAGCATCTCGTCGACTGGACGTGTCCATGGAAATGGCAATAATTCAAGAGATTTCGCGCGATAATCTAACGAGTGCATCTTATAAAAATTGTTAATAACTTGTAGAGATAATTAATTGGAAAAATTGCGAAAAAGAAAAATAAATTACGGCATAACGTAAATGACACGATCGTTTATTTGATCAAATGTATCGAAGATGCTTCAATTTGCAAAAGAAAGATGTCGGACTGAACTTTAGCGACAGGTAAAGAGAAGAAAATAAGGGAAAGAGTTAGGTACACGAGACAAGCCGCGCAGAGCCTCATTATAAATGTACGGTACAAGACTTTCCGAATGAATTATTAAAGAGACTTGTGGCAGCTGATAAGAATATTTAAACCTGATCGATAACTTCAGTAGACGCGCATCCGACGTAGCGAAGCGCGTAACGATCTGAAGCTTTCGTCTCCTCATTACCAGCGCGTCGCCATAGTCTGAGCTTTCGTTCGCCCTTTTCCGATCCCGTTCGAACTGCACGTTATAACACTCACGTAGCACATAGCATATATACACTGACAGTAAATGGTAGTAGATAATAGGTTATATATACGTATATACTAGTTCTCCTTATCAAGCATTCCTCTAAGAGCACTTCAAACCCAATATAACTTTTCGGTTTTCCACCTGGATCGTTCGAACGTTTCCCGAAGCCATTTTCCAACTCCATTCCTCAGTGTCCTCCCCACTTAGACTTTCCGACCTTACCCAACCTTCCCAGCACAAGATATCCGTCGTAGAGAAGAGTGCATTTGGCATTCGCACAAGCGGAATTGTCCCGGTATTATTTGCCAGAAAAAACATCGCTGAATTTCGTCACGGATCAGTCGGTTGGCGCACAGGGAATACCCGAACGGCACGACGGGACGTCTTGAAATCTTCAAGACTGTCATGCGAATTGATAAAAGTCTTCTAAGAGTATCAAAGGAAGGGTCTGAATTGAAGGAACAAAAAAGCAGGTATGCCGCGCCAATGTAAACATGGCCGCCGGAGCGAGCTTTGTTTTGTCTACGAGAGATAAGCACAATGCCGTTGCTACCCACTGAAACTGGACTTGGCCAGGTCGCTGTAGACTCGGCATATAATTGAACAATAACTTGAGAACAATGTACCCGTCTCATCGGGCGTGGCAGCACTGTCGACCGACATTCACTGCGTGAGCCTCTCTGGTTACGTGCATTCGTAAATGCCAGCAGCCGTCTTGGTCGGTAACGAAGAAGACAATGACGTTAATGAGGGCGATGAACGTAGCCGTCGTGAATTCTACTGTGACGTTGACATTGTCATCTCAGGTAAGATCGTTCGTTAACGTTCAAAATCGGAACCAAGGACCACCGTCATTGAGAATGTGGTTTAATCAGTCTTCCCACAGTTTGCTATAGTTAAACCAGTGCATAGTCTAGTTAACAGTGACGTAAATGGGGGTTGACAACCAGTCCCAGTTTGCCGACTGTCGATTAGACTATCCATACTAGACACGTGAGTGGATACATATACTGAGATGGTAAAGATGGCTAATGAGATGTCAATGTCGTATCTTCTCAGTTCATCGATTCGGCTCGGTTCAACGATAAATCAATACTGTCTATGTAGACGCACAAACGTCGATGGCATTTACCCAACATCCTTGACGCCTTCAGACGTAAGTACACCGTGCTAAGTACTGAGGTTTTTATAATTAGAATGACAAAAAGAAGTAACCGAACAGCTAAGTAGTATAAATTTTATAAAGAAAAAAATTTCTTGCTACACATTTCTTATAAGAAAAACGTGATCCGGCTTTACGACAGGGTTTTCCGTGACGCTTTTTTAATACCTGATACTGGGATTGTAATCGATTCCAAGAAGCATCACTTGAATGAAAAAAAAGAGATCCCACACGTGTCCCCTTTTACATGAAAATACAAACGTAACCCGGGTAGAATTCGTCAGCAAGTATATATATACTTTCTATATGCTTGTGCATGTAATCATATACAGGAATGGAAAAGAATTTTGCTTAAGAAGGTTCTATACGTTCCTGGTAGAAGCCCTTCGAGTATTCAGAGTGGGTGTAGGTGTATAGCAACAGGAAGAAAGTTAGACATGCCCAAAGTAGTTCCCAGTACGATACAATTTTCAAAGGGCTGTCGAGGATCCGAGTTGGTCGACTGAATTACCTCAAACCTCCCCGAATCCAACCCTATCCATCACCTACAAAAATTTGTCAATCTAGAGTAAAAAATTTGTTAAGTGTGCGGCAGATCTGTGGCTGATCATTCAAAAGTATATAGCTGATAAGAATGATCCTGTTAGTCGGAACGAATTTTCTCTTAAAAACAATTCCTTTGGTACAGAGATGAAAAATGAACTAGGGAAATTTCAAAAATGGCGGTTGCCCACAAAATCTGTATAGGCAGTTCCGTATACATATACGATCTGTACAGCTCCTAGTAGCTCATGGCTCGTGTCGAAGCCCAGCGCATTTACATGCAACTGAAGTGACTCCTAGTAAAGTTGTGCACGGCCCTTAACCAGGAGATTAGGTGCACGGTGCTCGAACAAACTCGTTTCCAAGTTATGTAATTACGCGGTGGACTGTACGCGATTCTAGACTACGAAATCGTAACATCTCGCGATATGGTAACGGTGGGCTTGCCAGGAAAATTTCATGGGATACAGATAGAAATCGGAAAAACATAATACGACAGGAGGATAGTTACAGATTAAGTCTACCAGGATAACCTTCATTATCAACAGTATAAATGGATGAATATGCATTTAGGACGATAGGGAACTGCAAGCTCAGTACGTATACATATATAGTACGATCAGTTCGTGATATCCAGACTGAACACATACGTGACGTAATGCTTGCTAAATGTCTTGATCCCTCGCATATATGAGAATGGCACAACGTAATCTGTTACGGAGAACAGTTATCTGCGCATATAGGGAGAGGGATAAAAGAGAAGAGGTTGATTGAGATTTTATGGATTCCGTCGGATATCCATGTTTTTTGTCCATGATCAAATAATGAAGAGAGACCCTGAGGAAGAAGCTTGGATAAAGAATTGGGGAATGTAATAAGCAACGTTTGGTGCAATTTGGATGTCAGGTAAAATTGCTGAATTAATTAAAAAATAATAAATAAATTTAAAAACCGTAATTTCGTTATCTGGACATTGAATTTGCAAATCTATTTGTAGAATATTTGAATAATAAAAATTGAAATTTCATAGGGGATCTGTACCATATGCCAAAGCAATTCTCGAGAATATCCCTAATTGAATTAGGTCTGTTGGAGTCACTAGGCAAGTAATTGGTTATATTTGCATGAAATTATACCACTGAACATTCACGGCAAAGTACAATATTAATAAGAGCTAATAGTGCTTACAGAGACCCACCCAGAGACCTGGTTAAGTTTCTTGCAAAAATGTATGAATCTTGTAGGTGAGACCAGTGTGGTGTTCATTTCCATTAGTAAATGCGAATGTTGTTGGCACCGGAAGGAATGTATCTGGTGAATACAGCATCCTCCAGACATGAGATGTTGGTCCAGCAAGAACAGCACTGTATATGTATATAGATATATGATAAAGTAAATACAAGGGTTCTCTTATGAGACCAACTTGCCTGGACCATGATTCTGTCGTTAATTTATACGGCCATTGTCTTGGGAATTTCAAGACATGGAATAATGACAATTCTCGATAGATTTTGTACCGCAGAGAAGCAGCGTACACGAAATATTAGCAAATATTATCAAGCGTTGATCGCAAGGGTCATATGCAAATTTTGCGAGGGCTCGGAAATTGCAAACCAGGAAACTTTCATCCCGAGAGATAACCCAATTAGGGAATAACGTCGTTTCATGTAACAGTCGTGGGCATTTAATATTGATATCAGTCATACAGGAATACATGTCTCTGGGACTCGTGCTCGAGGCACAAACTTTACCCAAGGGTTATTCAAAATATATGGTATCAGTATGTCGTCTGTAGCAGTATGTGACTTTTTTGTACCAAAAAAAAGCTACTGAAACATATGACAGGTCAAAAATGGCTAATAAAAATTAGTATTTTAATGTACATTAAAAAGTATATACAGAGCAGAATCAAATAGCTTTGAATCAAAATCTTATACCATATCAACATTTCTTTTTGGCAATGCTTTTCTGCCGAAGGTAATCATCAGCAGTAAATCAATGAAAATCAATGAGAAACCATTCATTACCTTTCGTAAAAGAGTATTGATGAGGGGACATGTTGCTACGGATAATTCGCCCTGAACGATTTTAATAAAGACATCTATTAATTTTCTGTCACCAAAAACCTTTTCCACTGACCCTTGGACGAACTATAGTTAGGGAAACTATCAATCGACACCCCACGCAAACATATCTGGTAAAATTTTAGCAATGAGAAGCATCGATCGAATACAACGCCACAAGCGCGAGCACACTCTGGTGGGTGTACGTCGAACTCGAATGAACATATGAACCACGTGGTCTACGAGGAACGTGTTGCCGCTGTGCTAAAGGGAAATAATCGTGTGCTACCATCTAACGGTACTAGTAGGTACCTGCAATACCATTAGATCGTCCAGTATTACCAACGTGAAATGAATGAATAAGTCAACTTGACCGTTAAACTAGACGTTTTAATGGAATTTAAAATTAATTATAGTATCCAATAAGGAGAACTGGACCATAAAATATCACTCTATTGATCTCCATGGTTCAAATTTCAAGAACACACTTCCTCGGGAAGTTATCCACGAATTACATGGATTTTCTGTTGTACCGCTCGACGTTTCAGTTCTTACCAACGCTCGGAAATGAAAAGGATCAAAGGGTAGAGTGAATACTTGGAACTACCAAGGGTAAACCTTTTTTCATTTTTCCGTGCTTTCAGGCAATTCGACGAACCATAAAATATTTTCTTTCAATGTAAAAGAATTTCGTGCGCATGAATTCTCTATATCATTACATACTATCTTTTTTTTTATATTTATTTTATGGGGTTCTGCGACCCCCCGTGGCCAAACCTCTAATCAATTCTCATTAAGGACCATATTCATGAAAACACACGTGAACAAAAATAAATTTGTTTGTGTCCTGAACTCATTTTATCAATTGAACGTAAAATCTCAGATATACATACATATGTATTTGATTCGATGCGTCTGGACCATTGCAAGCACTAAAGATTCTTGTAAATACCACAAAGCAACGAGAAAATCTTGAAATAAAAATTATAATAATTTTATCTATACTTTCATTCGTCAATCAATGATTGGCGCTTATACATATAATGATACAGTCTGAAGTCAACAATAAAGAAATTGAATAATAATATGAGAGCAAACAAGAAGGAGGACTTTCATCTGCCAATATTATATTTTCCCACGTCGTAACTTTCGTTCTATCTCCAACGGTCTCCTTTTCCTTCTGTCTCTTTACCCGTTATTTCATTATTTCTCCTTAGAATCAACTTCTCACTCTCTTTCGTCAGTCCCCTTCTTTTCCCATTTTCATTTCACGTATATAAAAATACAGGGTTATTCAAGCAAAACGCACCTTGCTCTCAAGTTATCTCTCTCCATTTGATTTCTATAATGGAACCATCTTCAGGCGATGCGTTACTATTGAATAATCCCATATAGATATACACTATCTACGCGCATCAAGGAAACAGACGCATATCTAGGATCCCACATAAACCGAAGGGTTAACAAATTGACAATTTCCAGATAGTCGAAGGCACGCAGTACTTGAATATTCTTAGGGCGGCCATAAAAATCTGTTACCCGTAGAAATTTTACGATTGTGCTACCTGCGACGAAATAGCTCGTAACCCTGAATGCAGCTGAATCATTCTGCCCGTCGATACATGTAAATAATATCTACATATATCGCGCATTTTACAGGCAGCCGATCGAAGCAGCCTGCTTAGTCAAAAGTCGACTCGCGTCCTGGACACGTTGTCGCAATGCACTATAGTAGCTGGACTATTTAAAAAAAATATTACGTGTAACGTACACTTCGAAAATGAACTCACGTATGCCGTTATCTCTCGTGCCAGCATATTCAGCCATTATATACACAGCCGTCCTCGACATGCAGACACAGATGTTCGCAACAGTCTATTGAAATCGCGCACAATGTAAGAACCAATTACTTTTCATAAAACCTACTCGACTTTTCCCAAAGACGTTGCGTCCTCGTTACACAAACACAAACACAAAAACGATTCCGTCAGTCGAGGCAGTGTGACCTTATTAAAGAAACGAAAGATTTTTAAGCTCACGATCTCAGCAGTGCTTTGACGTTAACTTTCATTTCTTTAACGATGTCACATTGTTCCGATTAACGAAAATCACCCATTCGTGGCCAACTTCAGCTGGTGCGTTTGCCGTGAATAACCCTGTACACAACCCTGTACAACACACGAACACGAGTACGGATCAATAATTTAACATTACCTAAAAAAAATGCATTAAAATCCATAATCCGTCTTTATTAAGGTAAAAAAAATAATCCGTCTAATCATAAAACACCGTACGATCAAATTATCGTGTACCTATACTTGAATCGTTATCACTTTAAATAATTAGCAATTCTTGGCGATAACGCTTTACGAAGTCTCAGCGCAACGTTGTTATAACGCAGAAATGCGCTCGGGTGTGTAACACCGTGAAAAATATATGAACGAGTGTGCACCCGGGTGCAACTTTCGAAAGGGTTATCGTCACGCGATATATCAGGATAACGCGAACGAGCTGAAGAGGAGCACTCGAGCGAAAGGAGCATCTCCACGAATTCAACGATGCGACGAATAAATCTTCTCGTCGCTCTCATAATTATTTTTCTTAACGCCTTTTTGAACAGCCCGCGCCTTCTTTCATCGCGTCTTGCCACTTCCGCTCGACAATCACGTTGAACCACGTCGATTTATTCGCGTCTCGTAACATCATTCCTTATAAAGAGTCTCCCATTAAAAAAGGTACATTACTTATGCCCAGTCAGCTTTGCTACCAGAATTTGACCCTTGAACCTTCCTAGCGAGACGAAGTGACATATATCCAACAGTTCAGTCGCCCTCTATCGTACGATATTTTATAAAAATATTTTCACCTACGTACTATTTCCCTGTACCACAAAACCATTAACGAAACATTCTGCTCCAGGTTTATTTATAACACATTTAATTAATCGGCCGTCAAAACATATATCGATTTCCATCCACAATTTCTGTGGCCATTGTACGATACGATGGAGGGACCTTGAACTTATTTCTCGTCTCCACAAGCACTACAAATATACACTTTATGAAGTATTACAAGAACACATTGTATAAGTGGAATATAGCGATAACAAATTATCAGCATGACATGACGAGCGACATAAACTAAATCAGCATGTTCACGTGTTTTGTTACCCGTGTATTAAAGTATAATAAAAAACATATACAATAGTTACACAAAGCAGTGATTAGTGTCAAAGAGAAACAGAACAGCAAGTACAATGTAGCTTTCGAGTTCGGTCTCCAAGTTCTACATGCGAACTTGTACCAAAGCGTAACTGTACTTCGAGTTTCCTGAGCCAACCTATCCATTCTCCAATAACCAACTAAACAAGGTTGAGCTTCGAGTGGGAATGGGTAGAATATACATACTGTGACGTCATTTTTCGAATCACGGTCCCAAGGCGGCTCCGGTCACCGATATAGATAACGTTCTCGATTTCTGGTTCTCTTCGGGTCACCGCCCTGCCCAGAAGCTACGCTCTCGGGTTAATTCGTATAGTTACGTCAATGCTCTCGGAAGATTTCGTTATGGTTTAGTTGAGGTCGAGGTGCTCGAATTTGCCGTGGGGAGATAGTCTCGACATACCGAGTTGCCTGGCAGAGGAGACGACCCGACGGAGACGTCTCCACGGACCGGCAGAAGCCCGGGTGAGATACCAGCGCCTTGCTGGAGATGGGCAAAGGGCAGTAGAGCGGGTGGAGTTGTAGTTTTGATACGGTTAAGGGCAGGAGAGGAACCTCCTGCCCGAGTTAAGGATGTGGGGCCCAGCTGTCGCCCGATGCCCTGAGGAAGCGGCCGTGGAGGATCTCCAAAGGTTACGTACCGATTCGCTAAGGAACGCTCTCATTTTGGTTTAAAGGGACGACTCGAAGGAGATGGAAGAATTATCGGCTATAAGGATCTCGACCAATCAGAATGATTAGTTCTCGGATTTAGCTATTGTCAAAGCAGTCTGTCTCGGGGCACCGACCCAGGTGTCACGATCTGGCGCGCGCTCCCGTGTACTATCTGTTTATAGTTTTTCTTGCCGTGTTTCGCTACGGTATAGCAAGTTCTCGTTCGTATAGTTCTCGCGTTGCTCTCGCGATATCCAGGCAATTCTATGAATTTCTGTGAGTGTTTCGGAGGTGTAGTGCTGTGCCCTAGTGCAGTGTCCACCAGAGTGTCCCTTGGATACAGTTCTCGGCCTCCACGGATTAACTGCACCAGCTCCGGTGAGTCTCCCAAATATATTCCGTTATCCGTTAAGCTATCGTCTCCTCTGATAGGTTCGGTCAGAGCTCTCGTTTTGGTGGAGTTGGGCCTGCCCTACCCCAACTCCCAGTTTATACCGGCTCGTCAGTTCCCGGTGAAAAAAGAATTGGCTGGCGCCCGCCTGGCTTGCGGATGCATGAACGACGGGTGGACGGCCGAAGGTAACGTAGGTTGGTTCTCGAAGATAGTTCGCTCTCGGATGTTTCGCTATCGATGTCGAGTTAAGGAAAAGGATTACGTTACAATATATATAATAGAAAGATCTCTCGAACGTGTAGCGAACCCTTGAAAATCGATTAAATTACATTTTTTACCTCATAACCGAAACAGATAGTTCAAGTAGAGGAGGCTCGTATGCACAGGTGGAGGATGGATAAAGTATCTGGCAACATTATCCCTTTTGACACTACGGTAGCCACACGGAAGGGTGAAGCAGGGCAGTGGGTTTTATCGATTTTTAATTACTCGAGCGTCGTTTCCTTCCAAAGACCGAGAAGCACGAGGTGCTTTGTGTCTCTATGTGTTAGCCCGGATCAAGCCCTGCTTTAAAGTTTAAACCGATATCCATGATCGTTCGTGGCCGTAACAAGGGGCGGGGATGATATCGAGTCCTACGCGGCAAGCTCTGGCTGGTCCCATCCCTCCGGATGAAAGAGCTTTTTGGAGGCGGGTATTGTGCGCGGTACTCAAAAGGGCAAAATGATGATGAGGGAAAGAGGTGGGGGTGGGGCAAGGAGATATTTGGTAAATATCTGTCAGACGTTGACGACACCCCCATAGACACGGGTAACCATCGATTTCAACCCTCCTGTCGAACGAGCCTGTATGTTTGGTTATAAATATTGAAATTGAAAACAAAATGAAAAATAGTCGAAAAAAAATATATCGAAAGAGAACTAGGGATCTTCTTGTGGTTTCGTTTGGATTAAATGTTGTTAGGTTGGTAAAGACCTTTTCTGTCGGTGAAGTAAAAAGATACTTCACGAGATAATCACTCGGGCCAACCTCAAGCTACTGTAATAAAGTTATGGTTTTCTAGCGAACCCTCCTCCGACTTATTAACCTCCCGCGAAGCCAACCGCAACCCCGTCGAACGGTGCGCGGATCTAATCGCCGCCTGATTTATGTGTCGCGTTTATGACAGGGGCGTAGCTAGTAGGTGAGGGTAATAGAGGGGGGCCTCGTGCTAAGTGTAATGGCAAACTTCTTGCTCATTAGATAATTAAATCACACGTGGCCTCGAAAGCTTCGTTGAATTTATGGATTATCTTTTACCACGGGGATTCACGTTGCGTTGTCTTATAGATCTCTTTCCTTCTTTACTTCACTCCCTTTCCTGTCACTTGCGAAACCCTAGGAAGATTCTTTTTTTTTTCAGTTAACAACACTCCTAAGACTACCGTTCCGCTTTCTTAGGGTTTGATTTTCACTTACGGTCGTACTGTGTATATATTACGCTATGCTAACTTGGTAAAAAAAAGTCTGTTATGGGATAACTGAAAATTTGGAATTAACATTTTTTTTCACACTCTACGTGACGCTCTTACGTTTTACATTTATTTTGTATACTACTTTGGATACGGATGTGAATCTGGAGGTTTCGACGCTGGGCGTCGAGTTGGTAACGACGTCGATCATAAACATCTAGCGTAACGCGCGACTTCCGGCAGTAGAAGGTGCACCTGCTATCTGGCATTTTGGAATTTGGTTACGATCGATAGTATAGGTTCCCACTGGCACTGTACCGTGTGTCTTGTTTTAACGAAATGTTCGTACGATAACATTTGAGAATTTATTGCTAATAATTTTCGAAAAAAAAAAACGCATTCCTAATAAAACGAAATTTTGAAAAAGTTTCAAAAATTTTGACTACGATGGTATATGCATAGCGCTGTATCAAAATTTTACCATCTTTTTACCATGACGTAATGTCACGTTAAATTTCACAAATTTTTGCTACATTTCATCATAGATCAAAGAACGGACGTAATGAATCAAGTGATACGTGCACGTATACGGGAATGAAACATGATAACAACAGTGATAATTATGAGGGGTCCAGTATCAGTGTGAAGATTAATATCAATAGCAACTTTGTATAAATTATTGCACAGACTATTGTGTACACATAAGAGAACCAAATGCCCAGATAATGTTTATGACCCGCACTTTAGAAGTGCACTGTTAATGTTACGTCATTATTACATGTGATTCTCGCAAGACTATTAAAGCCACCATGGTTAAAGATATTAACGATATGACCAACTTTAAATGAAAAGCCGTATAATATGAGCATTACGCGAGCAGTTGAGCTTTGCACACATAAATACCAGGTCGATTAATGAAATAATTATCAGATGTGGTTATCGAATTTCATAGTGGCGATAAGTGCGCGGACGATTTTACGAGAATTGAAAATTCATCTATACTGCTAATAAATTTCATTACAGTATACAATGTGCATACGTATCGTGTCGCAAATAAGGATGCAATTTTATGCGAAATTGTATAGAGGTAGCATTTTTAAAGATTGCATGAGATCAGTATCATAGATAAATACTTAATCGTCATATTTCTTTTATGGTTATCGTCGTTTTGCTTTCATCCATCTTTCCTTTGATCACCTACCATTCGTAGGTTGTACTTCACAAACGGCATACAGGTCCATTCAAGACTTACCTGTAACAAATAAAGATGAAATATAGAATTGCGAAATATAAATGTAAAGCTTTTTTTTGACGTACGTCAGCACAATTAAAATGTAGTATACGTCATAATTGTACACGAAACATACGCAATATTTTATATGATTGGGAAATCGCTGATAACCAAACGAGCTGCAACCTAAGAGTTTCATAAGACTTGTTAAGTATGGAAGAGACTAATAATTTTACAAAGTAATGGCCTGCCTTTAAAAAAACAATAAATAAGAAGAACACAAGGCGAAAATACGTTGCATTATGTAATATGGATAAAGGACAAAAAATTTTCCAAGGAATGTACACAATGCAAAAATATTCAATAATTAAAGGTGAGTCGTGTACACCCCTAACGAATCGGGAGCAGACTTGAATTTTTTCAAATAAACATTAACTACAGTGTCTGGTAAATGCGATAGCCATAAAGCTTCTTAGTGTTTTGAAAAAAAAGCGTATTTACGCAGAGTGTACCTATTTATCTTTCCCCGTCGTTAACCACCGCGCCAAAGAAAATTTCAGGATACTCAAAAAGCCCGTTGGCGCAACAATAGAAAGAAAGTCGTATGCTTTTCCTGATGTTTACGAAGAACAAGCGTCGGACCGACTTGGAAATCGCATCTGGGTATCACAAGAGGGTACAGAATTTGAAGCTGCGTCTGCATCCGTTATATACACATAGCTAAGCTTCCACGAGTCAGAGATGAAGAATAAAATTGAGAAAAAAGCTGAACCATTGAAAATATTTTTCAAAATTTCGACTATTTGAAATATAATTTAGATATAATTAAATAATAGAAAGTTCTTATGTAACAATAACATTAAAATTCTACTCGAATTCGAGGTTGAAAATGGAGATCGTATTTTCACAAAATCTTTATTAAAATATCCTCGCGGGTTTATGCACTGTAAACAGTTTTCCCTATCAGAGAATTAAATTAAGGTCTGTTACTGCGGAGATTCGCAAGTAAACTGTGTAAATCGGGTTTGATACGTACAGTTGCACAAAAAATTATCCATATATCTCGATAAAAGAAAATTATACAAAATGTTGAATAAAAATATGACAACAGTGATACCTGGAATATTTCGTATTTTATATATTTTATGCATGTTTTACATAATTCTTAATAAAAACGTGATTCATTCTTTTTTCTTTTTGAAAACGTATACTTTTTCGTACAACTGTACGTCAGGGAACAAACACTTTTTAATGATCAAGGTTCAGTCACCAGCTTCATCCGCCAGAGGTCGCCCCTCGTAGGACCGATTAATTAAGCGTCCGTGAAAGAATGAAGTGGTTCGCTAATAAAGCAAGTCGTGCCTCTCGCGTTAATTATATAAGAACGAAAAGGAACGGAAATCCCAAAGGTAGTAGAGCAGCTGAATATGCAAGTTTAGATCACCAATTTCAGTATCCGTATACTTATCCTTGTTCCACCGTGTATATCGTCCTCGTGTATTCGTATTCTGATTCTCCCCCTAAATTTCTCCTTTGTCATATCCACCCTTACGCTTCTCTCAGTTTCTGGCAAGCATTTGCAATATTGCGACAATCCCTGAATCTGTTGCAAAGCGAATCGCTGGATCTTCCATACGAATTGGCGTACAAAGTTATTCAGGACTAAAGTGGCAACTGAAGTTAGTTCTCCCATAGAAATTAAATGGACTACAGCTAACTTCGGATGGCGCCTTAATTCGGAATCAGCCGGAATACTAGGAGCGTGTAGTAGGAAATTAGAGAATTGGAGAAATATTTACGAATACAGAGAGGCGCCACTATAAACAAAGATTTAAATAAAAACGAAACGTTTCACGTGTAAGCCCGATAGTTTTCTTTATTTTAATACATTTTTTGTCGTTTAATTGTGAATACGTGAGCAGCCCAAGAAACTCAATATTCACGGGAACCTTCGCCCGGAAGGCTTAATGCAAACTGAATTCTCTAGCGCCGAATTTGAAATACATACTCGTGCAGATATACATGGAATTTCATAGGAGACGTATGTTGGAATTTTCATACGGCCAACTCGCACACACATAGAAACAAGCCCGCATGCCTTTATTGCGGGCGTAGGTACTCATCAAACTCGCTAACCAAATTTCTACCGCTGCTTCTATTTGCATCGCGCTGCGCTAATGGCCGAGTCGTGAAAGCTTGCATGAAATCCGCAATAGCATTTCAAAAATCGGGAGAGGATATGGAGGATAATATCAATGGCGAGAAACGTGGAAAATCGTACACAAAAGAAAGGGGGTTTTCCGGAACGGAAAAAAAAATTTAACAAACTCAAATATTCTATAATCAATTATATTCGTTCATTTTTTTTTGCAAATATTATAATAACTTAAAGGCAACTTTACAATCTAGTAAAATCGCGTTCACAGTAGGTATTTAAGACAGATATATTCAAGGTAAAATTTCTGCTATGACGAAGGGCGGGTAATTTGAAAGAGCATGAAGACCTTAAGTATAACTTCGAAAAAGTTATTTGGAATGTCGTACAATGCATTTCACGCTTCTCTATTTCTAAATGGAAATGGCAGCAGCACGTGGCAGACTGCCGCGAAAGGATCTATTAATATCCATTTAAAAGACACAGTGGCAAAATGCTCGGTAGAAGATTCAAGTAAATTAAGGAAAAGCAACGTGAAAAGTCAATTGTTAACAGAAGCCGAATGGATACTATCTTCGCTGGGATATCCACCTCGCCCTGTTGGATACGCGCCACAACGATTACATTCCATCTATATCTATATACAGGATAAGGCAACAATGGTGCTAACAATTTTTGTCACGGGTCAAAGTTCCTACGAGTTTAAGGAATCATCTTTATTTGTGTCAACAGATTCACATGATTCATTTCCCACTCTACGATGACTGTTCTTCGGACGAGGTCAATGACCTTTTTTACAAGGGTCACGAAATAAAAAAAAATAATAAGCACTGAAAACACTTCTGCAGAAGGCAATTAAAAAAGTTGGAAACAATTAAAATTTACAATTTTTTACTTCGCCACAGTTACAGCATGTGCTCAAATGAAATTTGAAAAAAAGGTCAAAATTACGAAGGCCCGGTATATCTAATGCATACGGGAGTACCATATATACAAGAAAAAAAATACAATAAAGTACAGTTGGCATGACTGCACCCAACAGCCCTATATTTTAATAGTTGTTCAGTACGTCTCATTACTACCCCAATTAGTGACAGCACGTGACACGTTACAATGCTAACTGAAGTAATTGCGCATGCAGAGCCACAATACCTGGTGGACAATATTCAAACTGAAAGCAAAGGAAATCACCCGAATACCTGCATACATATGTATACGAGTTCGTGTTTAGCTGCATAGGGATTCAAGGTACCCGTTACTTTAATCGTTTAGCGGCTCGGTCATAGTATTTACTTGAGCAAAGTCGATTGCAAGTACAGTTCGAGTCAATTGCTTAAATAATATTAATTTTACCCTCGATCGATATTCCTTTCTTATTCCCTTTTTCGCGACTTCCTATCGGGCAAATAACACTCGCCGTCCCAGTCTGCAGCCACGGAACAGACTTGCCTGCAGAGACAAGCAATTACTGCGTGGAGGAAATCCGACCTAACGTGATAAAGGGTTATAGCTATAGGTTAATACCCGTAGTGAGAACAGCCCGTTTAAGTCTGCCAAATGAATTACTGCCATTACGTGTAATCACACCGGGGCTTTATTATCTTACGAAAATATTATCTTTGCCGTAGCTGAAAATATGTATAATGCTTACGGGGCTTATGAAAGACAATTTAATATTACGTAACAGCGATAAGAGGACATAATCACTTTACCCGTTCATTGTAATATACCTATGCGCACGTGTCTGCGCTTACGTGTGTATATACGACATTGTTATTATTTTCTGACAAATTTTCTAAATTCACGACTAACTTCTATTGTGCCGATATACGAATATCAATTTTCTTTTATAAAAATTTTGCTATGGCTGATATATCTTCTTAATATATCTTATATTGCATAGCTTCGGCATTGTATAGCTTTGCGATGGGAATTGCTTATGGTGCAGAATGGCTGCATCCTGTATTCTGGAATCATATGTGTATTTATGCCTCCAGTTTTATTTTCCATTGGGGGAGGGTCGACTGTGAAACATTTCAGTGTCCTTTTATATGTGGTATATACTATTCCAATCATCCTAAGTGAAAAGGGGAGCACAGCGAGAATGGAGTTTCAGAATAGCGTGTGATGTATCTCTATGTAGCTACAGTGAAATGTAAGTATAAAGAAGGCTGTGCGCGTAATTTTAACAAAAAGCGGCTTCGTAATAAAATTATATATAGATGGGGAGGAGTGGAGTGGAGGGGGGGGGGGAGTTCTGGATGACAGTCAATTTTCGACGATAGTACGTTAATGGACGTACGGATACGTGTTTTCGAGAAAAATTGCAGGCCTTGGCAGTATATAATTAATCTAGGTTTTTTTTTTTTTGCAAGAAATTAAGTGGATAACCAGATATAACGATTAAAACAAAAAATGTTATATTCCATTAATATACGTGAAACGATTGAAAATAATGAAGAATTAAAAAATCTTTTTCGCAGTTTGATCAAAGAGTCGAATAATTTTGGAAATTATGATTAATTTTTATTTTGCAACGTATAAGTGTACGGGATCAAAAATATTGTTTGAAATATTATTATTTCAGCATAAGTATAAAGAAATGCAATTGGCCTGGAATATTTTATCTGATTTGTGTAACTCGACGAAATTCGACATAATGAAAGTACACCGGGTGACCTGTAACAATGGAGGGAAAAAAGGAGCAACGGATCCGCATAAAACAGGAATATCGAACGTGACGTGTGAACGTCGCTTTTGAAAACGGTTCGCCGATCGAACACCATTACGAACGCTAGTCCTGGATGTAACAGCAGCGAATTTAATTATTAACGTTACGAGCGTTGGTAGGCACGAACTACGTTGCAGATAGGAGGGCGATTCGTGTGAGAGAACGTTATAGGAAAATTAACTCATCAATTGTTACCGTGAAACCCGTTAAGTCAATGTTGAGCAAATTGAACAAAAAATGAATTTTAAGACATGCAATAAAAATTTCACCAACGAGTCCCCCGATATTTATAGCGCCGTGAAGAGACCCACGAAGAGCATGAGACTAATTTACATATTGACTAATATCAATATTCAAAAACTAACGCATAATTTGTATCTCTAGGCATTTATGAAAGACTATGGTATTTCGTGGTATACGAAGAAAAATAAATTCTACTTGTTAGTGTAAAAATTTTAAGCAGCAGTATATCTTTTACTTCGTATATTTAATATTTTTTTAATATTTATATATTACGCGTAATATTTTACTGGATTATATGTCAAAGGTACTAAGGATGTGTAATATCACATCCCGTGGTAGGAAAATTGGATCGGGCCGACGTTCAATCCAATCTCGAGCAATTTATGGTTATACCCGTTTACTATACAAAAGCTTACCGGCGTTTATGTCTTTACAATAAAATCAGTGCTGAGCAAAATGTTCAGTAAAAAGATATTTGTTGGTACTAGGGGAAATATGTCTGAGACGGCATAGATGTTTACGTGTTATTCGCAATACCGTTTCGGGCACTTTTTTTTCTAGCACTTTATGGAAACTAATGTTGACGATCCAAATTCGGAATATGAAATTTTCAGCAACTATTTTTCTTCACGCACACCGAAAATATGTAATTCTCTCAGTATATAAAAGATTGCCAAAAGCAATAATAACGAAGACGGCGCAACGATGAGAAGAAGCATTGTGCTCCATAGGGAATACTGGGACGCTGATTGCTAATTAGCTAATAAGCAATAAGGCAATTAGCAGAACTGTCCAAGGAATACTAGACTAATTAACGTCTCGCCAATCAGCGTCGCAGTAACTGAGGTCAAGATAATTAAACGCGACACCATTGCACACCGTAGGCTCAATTTCTGCGACTCTCCAAAGACTTAAGTCCCGTTCACAAGTGACGTGAAAATTTTCAATTCCAATCCTTATCGTCCTTTCTTCTTTTCCAATCAGTCTCCATCCTCCCTTCACATCTGTCTTCCATCTTTTTTCCGAATATTAACGGCACCCACGGAATCCCAAACTTGGAACCAGGCGACCACCCTCCCCCTCCCCCCAACTTCTCCTCAAACCCATCAAATTTCCACCACGACTATGAATTCGTGCGCGCGCACGTCTACGTGTGTACACACATGGAACCAAAGAAAACTTGCGCAATCGATCGTGCAATCAATCAAAAAAAAAAATAGATATATAACCTGACTGAACAAAGAATTTCGCGACGTGAATGTAATGAGTTATGTATATATCATTAATTTTCTACAAAATCCCAGGTACAGTGATCATTTACAAAAAAAAAGCCTACGTCATATATTCGTATATTAGAAAGGAGAATTCAAAAAAACGAGCCATTATAAGAATTAATCTGCATAACCAAAAATAAAAAGTTGGAGGAAGACCGCTCAAATCAGTCGCGGCACTTTATGAATTTTTGACAATGGCCGATTGATCCAGCCGGACTACGTAGATTCCTGGACTTTGGTAAATTGCATCATAGGTTTTCTACTTTATGCGATATTAATGCAGAAAATTAACCGAGTTAATGTCAAACACGTAGTTCTGCTATTTACACGTGAATCGTGTCAGGATTAATTCTGGATCAAGTCGACCATAGCCACTGGCTCGTTTACCACTACTTCTATGTATAGCTATACTGTAGTGCCGTATGCACGCGAAGAGCTGAGCCACCCCTATTTTCTCTTTTCGCTTTTGCAACTCTGATCACTGCACCCCCGTGCCATTGAGCCACGTTGGTATTTGACCGCGACGTATAGTAGATATATGTATATGTATATACGTAGCTACTACTGATCCTGCTGCATTTACCCCGCGCCATCTGATTTAACCACCACTCATTCACGTATCTACCCCTTTCTCATCCCCCGAGTCCACCCTCAGCCAAACCCATTCTGCAGCAAGAAGGCAAATTATCCGACGTAACCAACGCCCGGGCTTGTTTCACGTAATGGCCGGGATTTCCGAAAATTTATTGGTCCGTTGCAAACTAGTTAGACTTCGTGTCCACCACGCATGAATTTCCACGTGCTTTTTTGGGGGGGTTTATTCTGCCAGTACATGTACGCGGCGACATTCTAAATCGTATGTAGTACTACGGAGTTATAAAAAAATATGACTGAATCAGCATAAATAATGCTGATTTTGATTTTTGAATAACAATAATAATCGATGGAATTGATATACGAACTATGTATACGTTAAAAATGTACGAAATATCTGAGCTTATTTTTGACGCAAGAAAATATATATAAGAAACTGCAGAAAATTTGACCAACTCAGTAAGTTAGATAAGAAAAATTCGTTAAAAAAAAAAAACGTTACCGGACACCGAACACATATGATTGTAAAAAAAATGCAGTCTGTCCAACCTCCAAAACCCAGCGACGAGAACATTTCTGATTGCTTCCTCCCTTCGCAGCCGCCAACGGTCAGAAAAACGATTCTATATCCCACGAGCCTAAGCTTCGACCGACAGTCAACTGAATCTTCAAAGGCGAGCTCAGACGGGGCATAAAGTTGGCGGGAATAATAAATGAAAGTTCAAACGGTCAATAATAATCGTAAAACTGACAATCGACACGCGGATATGGAATATGAGAACGAATGAAATTGCAGGTAGCAATGGTAAGGAATACCTGTAGCTACAACCAACCGGATGTGGAATGTCCGTCTATTCGAGAAGGATCCCTGGGGAAGGAAATACCTGGCGCAAGCCAATAGACCGGTTACAGGAGATTTCCAATCTGCATACTCTAACCGATGTAAAAGTTAGTTTCCGGTAATTGCGAACAGGATTACGTATAACTCACGTACGGAAAAAGTAATATCGGCGGGAAAATCGAATCGAGGATCCGCGACGATGGGCGTCCCCCTTGAATCTGGGGCAGAAGTTATAAAATGACACGCAATTTCCTCAAGGAATTCGATAAGCAAATTTGACAAGTTTTCGAACGGAAATTCCTTGTCGGGCAAGAAAGTGCGAAGATAGTACGTGTCAAATGGCAATATTGATCTCGATACCTGGGCTGCCTTTGCTTAAGTCGACATCGTCATTTCGATGATAAGCGCATACAGAGATAACCTTTGTTATGGCATCCTGTAGACAGTTCTCATCCCTGAGTTCGTACGGGCAATACGATCCTGAAAAATGCTCGGTAAAAGGAAACGAGAGGAACGAAAAAAAAAAAATAGAAGGCAAAGAAGAGAAGCAGGTAAAACGCATGAATAGAGATCCAAGAGTGCTCTTGTGCCGGACGGCCGTCTGCAGTTTCAATGGAAATAGATTCGTAGACTTTTCAGAGTTGCGGCATTTTATTCTGGTCCGTCCGACTGGCTGACTGGATTTCTGGGTTTAGTGTATAGTTTAGTATATAGTATAGTATATGTATGCATATTGCATATACAGACATATGTGAAGCTAGTTCATTTGTGGATCATGACGTAAGAGCTCGATAATCGTGTTTATTGTGACTCGTGAAAAAATGGAGGTTGCCACTGGGACTGGAGCGATGCTATTTGTATTATATATTAATAAATGATAAATTATATAATCGCTTTGTACCCGTATAAAGTTTTATTTGCTCTGATTTAATTATTCAAATTTGATTTATGCTTTGAATCGAACGTGCTTGAACGTGCAAAATTGTATCGATTCTCTTCTGGACCAAAATGACGAACCTTCGAATCGACTAAAATTCTTCAGAATTTAAACGAAACTCTGCTAAAACATCTGTGCTGGACTTCAAACTGCCGAGACTGCAATTGTCGCGCGTTATCTTGCGAATAAATTGAATAGCCGTGAATTTTGACTCGCGCGTGTGCTGCGCGTGATAACAGCTTGGAAGGCCGACTGGAGCGGAGAGAAAAAAAATGAAAATAGGGGAAAAATGAAATCACCACCTCGTCATCTCGCTTCATGAAATCGTGAATTTTGTGCAAGTGACGTTTAACGTTATAATTTATAATGGTATAGCCTGCTAGGATCATTTTCAATGCTTTCGTGCTGATATCACGAAAATGCGGTACCAACGGGATAACAAAATATAAACGGAAATAAGTTTGCCTCGAGGCTCGCGACCACGTGAAGCATGCGAATGCATATATTATGCATTCAAATAAATTTCGTGCATACGTCGTTTCGAAACCGGAAGTGCAACACACGCGTGCAAATATCGCTGTGACTTTTTCATCCAATAAACATGATTTTCTTGCAAATTTTAAAGCAATGTATCGCTATGTTAAAATATCAAAAACGTCTCAGACGGATTTTGCGTACGTCTCTTTGATCTCGATCAAGTACTTTTCATCTCGATTCAGTATCACTCGCGTCTTACATTTTTCGTCTCACTGAAGTCTCGTTACTGTCCTGATCAAATGATTCTACGTGAAGAACTTGCTACTTGTGTCAGACGAATTTTAAAAGATTTTAAATCTTTGAAAAATATTGGACGCTCCACACTGAGCGACCTTATCTGGACCACAAGGAGACTTCGGTGAGATTAAAATTCATGCAGGCTTGACTGACAGTCTATTGCAAAAAGAAATGCTTGATCGAGATCAAAGAAATCGAGACTAAGACATATCTCATAGTTAAATATTTTCACCCGGTTGATTCAAAATTTTTTTGTAAGACTTGTGCCCACGTAGAAAGGTCCAAATATTAAGCGTCCATTTTTTTTGTCAACAATTCCAAATATTCTTTGCAACCTTTTTTTTCAAAACTGAACAACTTAATTCGCTTGATAATTTTCTATTTAAAACAATCGATTTTACATAATAATTAAACGTAAATACAAAGCATCAGGGTTATTGCTAAACGCAATAATTTGTAATTTGAAATTTACATCCTTCGCGTGTAACAGCATTTGGTAAACCTATAGCAGTACGTGACACAATTGCGTGTAAACGAGCCATTAAGTTCTACAAGATTCCAGGATCGTTCTAAGACTTCATCCCGTGGGAATCGTCGTACGTTTAACTAGAGCAGATTACACACGGCAAGAGCGCGATATCGTTCGAAGCGTCACGTAACCCGCAGCGATACGTGTGATCTTGTAGATCCAACATCGAGAGAATCGAACTAACTCGAGTATCCCTTAGATTTTTGATAAACGGGTTAAATCACGAGGAACCCAGCCTAACTTGACCCGCGGTAACCCGGAAACCTGTAGAAATGTTTACAGAGTTCAGAAACGGCCGGAAGAGAGAGAGAGAGTAAATTTCAAATCAAGTATCACGAATGCAGACTGGTCAGGTTTAATCGAATTTGCACTTTCGATGGCTGAATAAGTTTTTACTGCTCTGCAGAAAATTGCAAGGGATAATGGTCCAATTACGTTGGAGCATTTCGTTTAAATGGCATTGAAGAGAGAAGAGAGAACCACTCAAGTGTCACATTGGACTCAACCCCGTAAATCCTTCCTGACAAAATTGAACTTTGCTCCTTGAATTTCCTGCATTCCGCCTTATTCCATACCAAAGAAGTGACCTAGGCCTTTTAGCTGCTTTTATTTTTTTTCTTTCAGTTTTTCACGAATTCCCTTCCCAGATTTCCTCCACTTTGATCGGTACTTATA
The DNA here is from genome assembly GCA_030142595.1 of Trachelus iudaicus. Classification (NCBI taxonomy): domain Eukaryota; kingdom Metazoa; phylum Arthropoda; class Insecta; order Hymenoptera; family Cephidae; genus Trachelus; species Trachelus iudaicus. Next base: position 41,389 of record JARQTH010000739.1, on the reverse strand, counting down.
ACATTTTACGAACCACGCCAACAATAGTAGTCCGCTGGTATTTAACGTCTGAAATTAAAGTCGACAATTTTTCCTCAATATTCAACCTGCTCCCTCGACATTTAACCATCAACCTACGGCATTCCTCTTTTTACATTATCCTCCTTTTCTCCTTATCAGCAATTCTTAACTTCAAAAGCCGAAAATCTCTCGACTGACCAAAGGAAAATAAATGTTTCGTTCGCTTTGACGAATCCGAGCAATTTTAATGAGAAAACTCTGATCGGGACATAATGAAATAAAATTAGATCTCGTAAGGACGTTCGAAGTAGATCTAGTCCCGAAGGAAAAGCAACAGAGGAGAAGCGAATAAAAAGTGGCAAAAGGACCGCGAGAGGGGAAAGAAAAATTAAAGATACGAGAATGAGCAGAGAAATAGAAAAAGAAAACAGCGAGCTCCAGTAACGCAGACGTGGAAAAAATGGGTCCTCGAGAAAACAAACTTATAAAGTGGGAAGCAGTGTAAGCCTGTGCCGAGAAGAGGGATGGTCGACAAACAAAGAGATGAATAGAAAGAGAGAGAGAGAGAGAAAGGGAGAACGGGAGGCAGACGGAGAAAGAAAGAGCTGACTGACTGAAGGCGCGAAAGCGGCGACCAGAAACTGTTTCCCTCGATATAGCTAATATATCTATATCTATATTGAAAGATGCCGAGCATCGTCATTTCAAAACCTTTTACCCCAATCTATCGTATCCCTTAGACCCTCTAGATACTAAGGCCAAACAGATTCAGCCTTTAGCCTATCCCTCTTCCGTATAACAGTAAAAGGAAGAAAAAGTTTTCACGTCATTTTTCAATAAAGCGACCCGTGCCAAACGATACATTCTTGATGGTTACTGATATAAGCTCCGTGTAGGTTCGTCGCGCGTTTAAAGCGACGCTTTAGAGCCACGAAGAAAAAAAGCCATTATGAAATTATTATAACAATACTGAAGCAAGAATAGGAAATTTATCCAATTTCGTTGAATGGATACGGAGGCGTATAAGTACGTACAGTGCACGCATATACATATTTCAGTGGCTTTTTGAAAATACCCAAACGGGCTTAAAGTGCCAACGATATGTCACTTGGTTGGCAAACCATTCCGCGTAAATTGATCGCGATAATCCCTCTCGTCACTCAACCGCAATGAAATCACACGCAGAGCACAGAACGCCACTCGACCTGCCGTCGCGTAATTCGAGTATGCAGATTTTGTGCAATAACCTGCCGGGATATGGCTGTCACAGGCTTGTCATTTGTCGCGCCTGGTGCTCTTACTGTATAAATACTATGAGGGACAAAGAGTATTTGCATAGAGTATATGGAATGCGTATAACATGCAAAACATATTCAATTTCGAATTCCTTCAATCGACAAACAACGAAGAAATATAGAAGTCAGATCAGATCCGCTAACTTCAAGTAATATATCATTGCTGAATGAGCATATATGACGTAGCTGTAAACTTGGCGGTAAATACAAAATAGCAATAGGAGAAGTCAGATCCGCTAACTTCAAGCAATATATCAGTACTGAATAAGCATATATGACGTAGGTGTAAACTTAGCGGTAAATACAAAATAGGAAAAAAAAAAGACGTCGAACCATCGAACGGATACAAAGCTTTTCCACTTTTCCAGAGAGTCTTTCAACTGTTACTATCTCTCTCTCTCTCACGCGCTCTCTTCTATCCCTTTCACTCCTGTCGGACACTCTCGTGACGAAGTTACGCCTATCGCTGCGGTGCACTTGTGTCTTATCTGTGAGAGGAAATGGAAAAGTCAATCGTGACTGCAACGTCACCGTTCTATAGAAACGAACTGCTGAGTATTTTTTTTTAACAATATTTCACGCTCCGTCTGACTTGTTCAATTCTTGTCAGGCGACCGTAAAAAAAGTACAAGAAGGAATACCAGATAAGACTACATTTCGAGTTCGATCGATTAAAAAAAAATATGCAAAAAAGTCAAAACGTTAAATATTTATTGCAATAATTTTTTTAATTTTGTTAATAAAAAATATTATTATTGTTATACGTAATTTGGTTTACATTCCTTTGCTTTGTACGTAAAAATCCTTCGTCGTTCCGTTCACACTTAAGAAATTGGGTCATCTTCCGTTGGGGGTCCTCGAGATTTTTTTTGTTGTATCTCGAAGCTTCTGAGGAACGAAAATTTAATATTTCACAATTTATTTGACGTATCGCGCAAAAGCTGCGAATTGTCAGCTATTATTCGACACGGGACGTACCCGAGTCTTACGTCTCAATGGCATAATGATTAGTTCAAGTTTACCTAATAGTTTTTCCTCTCGGGCAATTACACGTTCCGTGTAAGTTGACGAGTTCGGCTAAACTTTTATAAAGTCTAATTTTGCTAACTTCACGACTATCTGTATACACATATATACGTGAAGTTTTATCGAGATCTTTTCTGTTTGTTTCGTTCAGCAAATACTTAAGTACATTAGTACCTACAGCAGGTACCAGTGTAACGTGCAGTTCGGAAATTTTATATGCATTGTGTATATCTGTGTTGTCACAAGAGTTAGATGAATCATTGTAACGACAAGTGTAAACTAATCGAACGAAAGATAAGCATAAGATAAGAAAAAGTAACAGGTAGACAATTCTCTGTTGAATAACTGTGCTTGAAATGTCTTTTCTCAAAACTTAAATATACGTCCAGATTGTCCAAACCAGCGAAGTATCGAAATTAGGAAAAAAGTGGATGTCAAATAAAAAAGTACAAGTTGCATTATTTTTTTTGGAGAAAAATGAATTTTACCTATGGTTCAAGACGAGTACCAACAATGACATGTACTAATAAAAATGAAAAAAAAATTATCAAAATTTTGAAATCACGTTTATTAACGTTCGTATGAAAAATTAATTTACGACTCAATTGATAATATTCTTGTGATAAAACTTAAGCATTTTCTTTTTCGTGCTAATTCAAACAACACGTGGCTCATAATGAGCAAGTAATGAAAAATTGTCTCTTTATAATTAAAAGGCAAGCAACTCGTGGAAACTCCGTCACATTCCCTTGGACGTGAGATAATTAAAACTGTAAATTAATTGACAGAAGTGCGACCTTTCACGTTGGTGCTGACCGTGTACTTTGTAATAGTATCAGGACGCTACTGATAAATGCTCATATTTACCAGACAAACTCATATACTACAGTTATGGTGTGAGCTGAGTACCTGATTAAAGGGACTCGTTTACATTCAAAGCCACAAGGCGCTAGCCCCTGTATTCTAGCGATGCATTTAGTTTTACAATATTTTTTGATGAATAAGAAAATCATTAATTTTCCAAATTTCACCTATTGTTAAATGCCAACTCGTGAAAAAAAAAGAAATTTCTTGAATTATATAAAATACGTGTTACTTGATTTTTAATCAAGCACAATAATCATAACAATATTTCAATCGATCTTTCTCATTTGTTAATATCAATTAACACAGGTTATTAAATCTATATCCGTGATTAGGTCAAGTGAATGCATGATTACCCTTTCAGACTATATTTGAATATTCGAATGTTCTCCAATATACTTACGAATTCATGATTTATGATAAGCCGCAGGGACTTATCAAAATCGAGACATCCAGAACAAAATGATATTTCCCATGAGAATTTTATCCAGGATGAAATTCCGTTTGCTGCCGCGCAGAATTTCCTTTGTGTGAAATTCGAGTAGTTGTCATGCGCACCAAAGGACGCAAGAATGAGCTTCGACAGACCTTCCTACCCTCCCAACTTGAGGCTTTATATTTGTAACAGAGGGTAGTTCTGGTTTGAACCCTTACGACCATAACCGACTGATCCTACGCAGATCTGGTGTCACGGAACGAGGGTGAGATTAAACCCACTGAGTCCTTTTGACATTTTGGTCACTGTATATATATGTGAATATGTATATATAGACTTGTCCAGGGACAGTTTCTGGGACATAGGCCATTCCCAACAGCAAACCAATGTGTTAAAAAAAAAAAAAAAACTAAACTTTGGGAAATGTGGCATTGAAATCCTAACCTAATTTAACCTAACGAACTACTTCTTAGTCTATCACAATTCTGAGTGTCTGACAAAAATATTTTTTGGGAAAATTCGGTGTGAGTGCCGCTTTATGGTCCTGAAAGTATACGTTACATATCTAAATTCTTTCAGACCCGTCCTGAAAAGCACCAAGTGTCCTAGAAACTGCCAATACTTAAGACAAAAAGTACTGAAGAGTATCCTTTGACATGTATATATGTATATATATATATGTATAAAGGTATATATACTTTTTATTCCTTATCACGATTGCAATGAATACGTCTATTGTGAAATAACTAAAAAAAAGTACATTTCCATCATACTACCCTTACGAGCAGTAAAGTTACAGCAGATTTCCGGTAACGTCAGGCCGGACAAAAAAACGAAAAAAAAGCTGAAATATCAAAAAGAAATGAGTTCTACGCTACTGAGAAAAGGACTGAATACATCATTAGAGAAATGTTTTAGGACATTTTTCATTCAGAGCACCAATCGGATGAGACTCAAAGATCCGCAAAAGACGGTTAAAAGTTTTTGTAAGTCTTTGCGTCGAGAAAAATCGCAGCTTCCTTTAAGAGGAATTTGACCTGGTTTGTAACGATCTCGCGAAATTGAGAAAACTTGGATTAAGAGAACAGACGAGTTCAGTGCCATTGATTTCTAAGGGTCTAGAAAAGATTAATTTAACTACAGGAGTAACTTTGATCCTTATGATCCTCTCGTTTAGTAAGGGATATATGCATAGTTAAAAAATGTCTGCAATAATAATTGAAGTCAAGCCACCGTTTGATCCTTCAAAAAAAAAAAGAATTGTCAAAATAAAAAATTTAACAGAATCGTCCAGAGTATTTCTTGAACTACGTTCTCATATAACGATCCTTTGAGAAACGGTACCGGCTCTGTGAGAACGTCGAATAAATAAATCTCGAGATGCCGATAAACGTAGGTTCCCTTAAGGGAAGGCAAAAAAAGAGGATAAGGAACGTCGAGGTCGAAAATCGGTCTCAGGAAGCAATGAACCTCATTATTTGCACAGAAGGTAGAGCTCGAGTTTCGTCCCAGGTAAATTATAGCCGCAAAGGAAACTGCCAGACGTTTCTGCACGAAAGTATCAAAATCAGAAGGTAACGAGGAGCTTTCGAAAAAAAAAAAAAAAAAACCGAATCCAAGCTTTGACGAATGGCTCAAGTCCCCGTTTCTACCATAACACGCGAGATACATTAAAAACGAGACGAAAACTCTTCGACGTGGACCACCAGAGCATTAATAGCATCGAGAAAGATTCGAATGAGAATATGAAAAGGAAGAGGAAAAAAAAAACAGGAAGAAAAAAACTATAAAAGCAGATTGGAGATTCTGCTCAGACTCGCAATCATCTAGCTTCGCTCATAAAAATTTCGCCTACGGTGCTTTAACCCAGAAAGCATGAAAAAAAAGAGCATGCATTCCTAGATTTCCTGCTTGACGAGTCCTAGTGGAATAATCCTACCGCTTCGCGAATGAAAGCGCCATCCCCTTGAGAGACCAACAGCCGTGTTATCCCCTGCGGTCCGAGGTCAAAAAAGGATTTTGACAATATTAAAAAATGTACAGTTGGCAAGTCCCACGAAGGAAGGGTTACACGATGATGAACAAACAGCGAAGGTCCAATTGGCTTGACCTTAATTATTGTTAGTGTTGGCAGAAGGGCGCAGCATCGGGTGTAGTGGCACTGCTGCCCTGCTGGCCAGGAGCAGAAGAACGACTGAAAATATTTGAGCGCGTGGGTGGACCAGTTGGTAGACGTGGGAGGAGGACTGTTCAGGGGTGTGAGGTGTGCCGGGAGGACAGTCGGGGGGACGAAGGGGATGGGCCACTAGCGTCGCCGAGGGGGCGAGTATCGACCGACTCATGCTGTCTACCCTTGGTCCGCTTTTCTGCTAGGAGCAGTGCTAGCGCGGCACTACAAGCCCCGCTGATCTTCCCTTAACACTCTGGCCAACTCTCGGTCTACTTTTCTACCCTATCTGGTCTGCCCTCACTATTTTTATATCTTCCGTCACCGAAGTGCATGCAGCTAGGTGCACCATGTCTTCAGTTGGCAGATACAGCTGTCTCTTGTTGAAATGCCTGACATTCTGAGCGCAGGATATTACGGTTAGTTTCATAGAGCAAGGAGAGGCGGATCATGACTGGACCTACGATGGGCTGAGTGTAGGATGCGAATAGGAACACTCGAATTTCCTGTTTAGTGGGTTAAACTGAGTTAGGAGCATACGGCGAGGATGCCGCATTGCCACTACGCCAGAGTGCGCGCTAATAGACACTCTCTGCATCCTGGGCAAGATGCCACCCGGAGGATGCACTTCGGGATGACAAACCGTGGCAAAGATCCGATCGGCTGCCTCCTGCAGGAAATCGAGTCGCGTGGCTCATCGAAGTCAGTAAAATAGACAGGAAGCCGTCGATCAGGACTTTACGAAATTCTAGGTTATATCCGTTCCTTGTGAATTCGAGAAATTTTCTTATACGCGTCCTGGATCGATCTGCTCTGATATATCTGGTCCAATCGATTAAACCGATGAAGAAGTCGTTGCTGGGAAATTTTGCGAATTCAATGCTCGTTCGAGCTTATAAAGCTGCTGTCAGTTTGCATGGGACTGGCAATGAGCTGGCTAAGCAATTTTTGTAGATAAAACCTAGGGAATCTTTCACGCCGCCTCTCTCGTACATTCCCGACCTCGGTAATACTAGGCTTCGACCCCGAAACTGTCCACGAAAATATCACGGATGCTGGGATCCTCCGGCATCATGAATTCACGATACTCCCTGGACCTGTAACACCACGAATTTACGATACTACCGCAAGCTCACTCGTAACCGATGCCGAACGACCAGGACCACCTGAATTCCGCTCACGGACTCGTATTCCCATCAGGGAATAAGAATCGCTACACGCCACTGTCCAGTGCTGCCATCTCCCTTTAACTTAAAATACGAAAGTGTTCACTGTCCGCGAAATTAAATTCCAACCCTTCTCAATGCTCTTCAACACTCTCTTGCTCTTACGTATCTTCGCTTCTCTTCTCACTCTCACCGATCATCCATCACGTCATCTACGTAATTCTTACGATCGATCTTCGATATCAAAGAGATCAAAGACCCGTCAATAATATTAGTTGATTTATCCATAATGCATCGATATTATATTCAGGGGACTTCTTTGGCACTGCCACCTATGAGTAACTGGCACCCGGAACACATTCTCTACGTATGGCTAACCATAGACGATATTACGCAATCTTTAGTGAAAGCTGAATGTGATATTCCATGCACGAAAGTAACATCCATTTATATCGATTAATTTACTAGAGAATTATAAAGCTGTTCAATAAAAGTTTCTTTCTAAAGATTAATGTATGCGCTCGTATGCATTATGAAAGCTGCATTGCTACCGCGTAATGCCAGTGCACCACGTAACGCGTAGGAGGCAGCGCGTCGCGACTTTTCTGACGTTCTAAAGGACGTCTAGCTTGATTTCCACGAGTGACACAGGAATCCATATATCGACTGTCGTGCCGTTTATTTATTAAAGCCCGACGTGAAATGGAGCGTGGCTAGCGTACGTACACCTGTGGTAGCGTACATGCTACAATGCACTTTATCAAACCGAGCGAAACCTGAGCCGTATGTGCATACAGACAATTTCTCTCGATCAGTAGTCAATCGATTGATTAGCTTCGGTGTGATTAAAAAACGGGTGTCATATATATTTCTTAATAATAATAACATACTCGTAATATGTTAGAAAATGAATACGAATTGTCCAGAAAAATTATTCATCGCCAGGACACGCATTCTGGTTTTGATATTGCATTCCAATGTAATCAAATTGAATTCCCATATGGTCTCGTAATAGTTTCACGTGATTATTGGCATAAGCTAGGCTCACGAAATCTAACACCAATGCACCGTTAGCATTTTCAAATAAAATGCATACAAAAAAAAATACTAACAAGCGTACATTGTATTTTTGTAAAACTTTGCTTTTCAGTTAATTAAATTTCTATGTCATGTACGATCGGTATTACGTGAACTCATGTTACGTGTATTTGTACATACGGGAAGAGTAGGTATGTATAATAAATAAATGAAAATCGTGTGTAACTCAGTTTACGCTTTTTTCACTGTTGGTAATCCGATATTAAGTTTTTCAACAATTTCAATATTTCAAACGTGAATTCGTGAAGGATTTTAAAGTTTAAAATTGCATTAAAGAATGTGACGAAAGAACAAAGAAAATAAAATTCCGCATCTCGTTACACTGCCTATCTTATAGAATATTTAACGTATAAGAAAAGCCACGTGAAAAAGTCATCAAGTATAAAAGTGCATGACAGTCGCTAAAACGATCTGAAAAAGTTTCGCGCACTGTGTTAGAACTTTAAGTTGACAAAAAGAATATTTACAAAACTGCATTAGTCGACTGTCGTATCTAAAATATAGAAAAAAAATAAATTGCAACAAAGTTCATATGCTTCGTGCGTTCTATAGAAACTAATAACAAAGTGCGAAGAAATGTTTTCGTTAACGATCCCCCGTGGCTGTTATAATTAAACGACAGGCACATCCATTTCTCTTAGAGCGCTCGAATTCCCGATTTTCAAGATTTTCATCTTTGCCGATTGCCCCGAGCAAAAACTTTTCGAAAGTAACGCCGGGTGATTTCGCGAAAATTTTCAACTTTCGAAGAAGCCCGCAGCTGTTGGGCTGACGGACGAGGTTAATTTATTCGGCGCTACTAACGAACAAGCGTAAGGGGTTGAAAACTTCTTAAACTGTACAGGGATGACGCGACAAGGGGCCCAAGGGGGTTCACAGGGGAGGGTGAGAAAATATTTCAATTTGTAGCACAGTCGCAAAAAGTAGTTATCGCTTGGAGGAAGCGCGCAGCGTCTAACCTCCTCGAACAGATTAGGGTGGTAGGAAAAGGGCAGGTTAGTACATAAGTTACGAAAAGTCAGAAGGGTAGTTTCCTTGGTATCACGTAAGTAACACGTTATAATAGTACACGGGCCCCGCATCCTTAGTCGTTGCTGACCTAAAATTATAGTTGCTTGGTCTACAGCGAGAGGGCGACAGTAGTCGTACAATATAAGCACAACGTTACAGGGTTAGGTTAGGTGAGTGGCTGTACAGAGAAAGTGCACATAACTGGCAGCCACTCGATTTCTCTACCAGGTTATCCAAAAAGGTCCAAACAACGGCGTCAGTATCCTTTGATACCGAGACTGAAATTAAGACGAAATTAACTAAGGACAATTATAATTATTGCACAATTTTTGATAGCACTTATTAGTCAAATTATTAAGTCAAACGGCCTGCGTGGTTATGATTTTCCTTCATTAAGCCTAATTAGTTATTTAACGAGTAGGTACACTAGGAAATTTCTCGATTATGATAAAACGTCATTGATTTTATCGGTTTCATAAATGTTGATAAATAACCGGAAGTTGACGTATCCCCTGAGGAGGATGTATGACGGATGTTACCAGGAAACTGGAGCAAGGTGCAAGATGGGTCTGCTTTCAATAACCAATAGACATCTTTTCAATGATGATATATATTACTGTAATATAGAAATAAATAGATACTGATAAGTACTTAACACTAGATTTACGAAAATTGATTATCAAAGTCAACATAAACAGCAAAAAAAATTATTTATAATTTCTATAACTTCAACTCTTAGATTCTAAAACTCGTTCACAAGCTTTTAAATTTCACACTGGATGGTGGAAATTCGCGATTCGCACCAGCGTGAAGTTTAAGGGTTAAACATGGAATATGAAATCCGTCAAATTGACCTATTACGTAAATGTAAACTCGGATGGTATAGTTTCAATTATAAACACAATGCTCGTTAATTATCAGGTTTTATCAGTGTATAACATCCTTATCGGTCGTCAGTCCAATTTCGTAAAGCAAAGTAATACCTAATCTCCAAAGGCGTATCTACCTACGTCAGCACGGGTCCCTACGCCGTCGGAGCAACTAATATATCGCAAATAATACTGTCTAAGCTTCTTACTGGGACAAGCGAAATCCTCCGAGCGGAATCCGGAATTGCCGACCCCCCCGCTAGAGACGTCTCTAACGGGAATTTGTCAAAAGGAGGTACAGCGGTTTAGACGACCTCTCGGTGGCCTTCAGGAATACAAAGAGCTCGGAAAGCCTGCGAAATTGTAGAAACTGAAGGTTCAAGAAAGCAAGGATTGAATGATAGCGGGAAACAAGACAAAATTTGAAAGCTTCATGTTTCGAGAAAGCAAACCAAATATTCCTGGGGAACTTGAGGAATCGTTTCCAAGGAGTCATGTAAGAATCCGACCGCAACCCCATTTCTCCTGCTTTACGGTAAAGGCTAAGGAATAATGTAAAAAGGTTCTGGCATTATTATTTTATAAGCGCGAGCCTCGTTCGCCTCTGTACCAGTAGTGAAATAAAAAGCGGCTTTATACGAAACTGTTCCGGCCTATTGGAAACAAGCTCGACCGAATCGAACCAGGTATCTACTGTATAGTCCATGCGTATATATGCATATATAAATTTCACTATTCACATTCATCTACGTAAATCCATGTGCGAGAGCCGCCATTGCAAATTGAAAATAAAAAAAATGTATGATACATGTTTTTTTTCGCGACCTCATATTTCATGCTTGCCCTTTTTTTCCAATTTCGTTATGACCCTCGCGTTACGTCAAGTGCAGCCTTGACCCTGAAAACCAACCGACTGAATTACGTGTAATTAACGATTTTTCCATGTACACTCTTAAGATCTATAAAATCAAATATTTTTATTTAAAAATACTTCAACCGTTTAAATTGCTGTAATAACTTTTAAAAAAGTTTCAAAGCATGTTAAATATTATTCGCGTTAAAAAAAAGTTATCTATCATTACTCTAAGATCCATAGATCATGATCTAGCACAAGTGCAGCCTATGAGACAGATCTGTACTCGAATCGTGGACACTGACTTTCATCTACTGCATTAGACATTAATACGCGTGTAAACGTTGAAAAAGTGATGACAGCAATTTTCAACACCTTTGGTAAAGCATAACACTTCAATCTGCAGTGCACTTATTTTTCACCCGTTATTCTCATGACGATTAGCGACTCTCAAACGTCCGCAAGTCGCCATTGTCCTCGCTAGCAACATCGAGATAACCCACATCCCTATAGGTGCCCACTAGACAATCTCAAGGGTCGTTTCAAGACACTTGGCCAAACCGCCTGGGAATACGTCGATCAGCCACCCTTCCGACGAGGCTTCCAAGAGTACAGAAGTTGACGCTAGCTGGAGTGACAGGAGGAGTCGATTCTTTTACGAAAACCCTGGCATCCGTTAAATGAAGCAGGGACCATCGAGAAACGCAGAATTCACAGGAACTGGATAGAAGTGAAAGAAGAGAAGGAAGAAGAATTCGTGGAAATTCAATACCAAAGGAATCTCAAGAAACGAAATGTCTTCGTAAAAGTAAATTCAAGCAGTCTCCTATCCTTTTCCCATATCGTGCCCGATATACTCGCCGCATCTCTCCCCGAAAACCATAATATGCCTCTGTATATCTATATTCCACCCTTATGTATATCTCTACCTAGCGCTACATATACTGCGACTATATAAACGTGAAAATTCGCACCCCTCGAAAACATACAGACTGTTATATTATTTCGATATTATGAGAAAATAAAAACCTCAGGGGCTTCGCGCGTTCGTACCACTCTGAATAGATAAGTGGCCGTCAGTTCGGCTGACACGTACGCCAAACCTTAGCCATAGTCGATTTATACACAAGTTTACAAGAAATTTCCTATAGAAAACGTCGAGAGGAAAGAAGCCTAGTTAGCCCCCTCCTACTCCTTTTTTCTTTCGAATATTTCTGTATAATATTTCAATATCCGATACGGCATGTTTTACTTGGACACTTTTTGCTGCTCGACACTGCATGGACCAGACTGCTTTTTGAGAGGCTGTACCATCGCCGTTATCATCCCCCATACGCGCATTGTCTCGCGTCGCTCGGTGGGTACTTGCCTTGTGCGCATATTTCATGCTTTTTTTATCCTCCAGCTAAAGAATTCCTTTCTAGCTCACACACTCGAGTGTACGTGTGCATAGGACACGTGTACTTGTATTAAAATATCCGCTGGTACAAATATATACATAGTAAGGAGTGTCGTGAAGGTCTAGACTGACATTGAGAGCTAGCAATTCCTAGTGAAAAATGCACTTCTTGTTGGCAGAACGATTTATTGAAATTAATCAACTTTTTTTAACTCGTGCAACAAACCCCCTCACCCTCCCTTTCACACTATCTTCTTATCTCGCACTCACTTTCTATTTCACTCTTACGCTTTAGCTTGGACATCCTTGGCGCGTATCCAGAGACTTATGCAAAGGTTCAATCGCAAGGATGAGACGATCCTGGAGAAGATAGAAGATATCAAATATGAAAAGTAACGAAAAGGGTTGTAGTAAGTCGTAATGACGATTCAATCATGGGGTTGTAGGTATTGGAAATTTTGCGAGTGCATGTGATATGCTTATAATAATTTTCGTGGAGGGAGACTTTTGCAAGGATGAATACTTGTACCCTTAGACGTGTTCGGGACAGGTTTGTCAGCTGCGCATACTATAGTGTGATAAATCCTAGAGGGTAAAATATTCTCATGGATCTTTCAGAATTCTGTAGAATTGAGAAAACGCTATATATATGTATACGTATATACACACTCGCGCGCACTCATAAACTCAGAGTAATATATATACATATATATGTACTACGAGGGGGCCCCGGATCACCCGGCATCATTGATTACCAGAGAGCCGCCAGATAGCGCTGGAGGGCTAGGAGTTTTCGAAAAATTATGAGTTCTGATCGGGAATCGAACCCGATACCTTCGGACTGCCAAGTCAGGCACTTACCACTGTGCCATCGAGCCCACTCTTCGAGCTAATAAGTTTATTTATTTATCTTCTTCGGTAATGCCTCGGTTGTCTCTCCTCCAGCTTCGTAACGTCACGAAAATGGCAGGCTTAAGGAAAAGTGGGAAATAACTTTTTGGATCTGTGCAAAACATAGATCCACGGTAGCAACCAAGCGAATTAACGTTACGCGCGTTACGTCTTTCTGGAAGCCCATTAACCCATTTTCACCTTTTTGTACGTTTCCCTTTTGGTTCTCTAGTTCACATTACCTGCAGTATTTTCTTTCACTCGTGAATTAACTCACGTGTTTCCGCCATTGCTCCGTCCCCGCGAGCGCCTCGATAAGGTAGACAAAGAATATGAAAAAAGATTTCGCGCGCGAATACACGAAGCGCCCAAGAGGAAGAGTAAACTGCAGGCGTGATTTCGTCACGCAAACGGGGGTTGATGTCTCAAGCGCGATTAAAGAGCTCAGAGACTCCAAGAGGATATAAGAGTTCGCTTTTCAGATGTCAACAAAGCCCCTCGGTTCAATCTGTTCAATCCGTTCAATCCGCCCAATCCATTCAATCTTACGTTGAATAAGCGTTTTAACCTCTTCAGTCGTTTTCTTTTCTTTTTTTTTTCTCTTCCCAAGGACAAACACGTAAGGCGATCCCACGTGAAACGCGCTTTCGAAAGATTTTCTGAGAGCCGTGCACACACGAGGGCTGATAAATCAGCCCCTTTCAACAGAGCCTCTATACCAACTTAGTCCAGACTGCTTCGTAGTGAAATACGGGATGGAGGAGACGCATGGAGAACATGCGAGAAAAAGGGATGAAAAGAAGAGACAGAGAGAGAGAGGGAGGGAGCGAGAACTGGTAATACTGAAGAAAGAGAGAGTACATAACAAAAGTAGTCGGGAAATGGTATAAGGACCTTGGACTAAATAGAAAGGACACGCTGATACCGGAATTAATCGTGTCATGGAATCAGGGATTTGAGATTACGCAATGGCGATCGTCAGGAATATGGGATCGCGTTAGAGAGCTATTAGTCATAGTCCTGCTGAATGATCCGATAGTAGAGAAGAGTAGAGAGCATGGGGAGAGAGTAAATGAAAGCAAATAGAGGGACAGGGAATCAGCTGGATGAAGAAGGATGGCTGGTAGGGAGGGAGAGAGGGAGAGAGGATGGAAGAGCGAAGAACAGGCTATTCGAATAGAACAAGAACTTGCGTTATCCATCATGTTGAGTCTACCGTCCACTTGAATCCTTATCCACTGGGACTTTGGTCCTACAGGAGAGCAAGCAAAGGATGATAGCGAATCAAAACTCCTTTTTTGAAAAATTTTCTTTCAACGATTCTCGATATAACAGTCGTAATGAAGAAGCTGGGATTTCCGTAAGAGTAAAAGCTAGTGCTCAGGCGTTATACAGGATATAAATAAATATTAATGTAAGTGCTTGGCCTCAGCTCTCTTTCAAAGTGCATAAATCTGATAAAACGAGAGTCACTGTATATCCATTACATTTAATCCAGGATTCTATTTCAATGATAATTTCACTGAAACTTGTGATTTATCTAGCTTGGAGAATCTAAGTGAAAAATATCAAGTCGCAGCGTGAAAAATATTCAGTCGCGAGAAAGGTAGAGATCAACAAATGATAAGAAGAAAGTACGAAAAAATATTTTTCAGACGCATAAATGGGACCCAGGTGGAAATTTACTATTGACGAAATAGGTAGGAGTTGTAAGCTTGGAAAATATCAGGCCAATACTAAACTGATCCCAAAAAAAAAATTCAATCAGCCAATACTCGACCTATTGTGTTGGACAAAGATGGATCTACTATCAGCAGTCCAAATTAGTCCGGTACTGAAATAATAACATCAATTAATTAGATAAATATCAGGTTACCAGTTAAAAAAAAAATTACTTGCCACTATCAGCTCTAGTTTCAGTGTAAATCAGCCCCAATATATTACCAGTGCTCGTCCATTTATTGGTTAGGCATAAAAATATATTCCTTGCCCACGTGTGACCTACACTTTACCAATCGTTTCATCAATAGTGGGTCAAGACAGGATATACAGTCTTGACAACCAATTCTGGTCGAATGTGTTACGAGTGGTCAGTATTGGCAATAATAGGAAAGTTTCCACCTGGTGAACCAAAAAAAAACCCACAAACGACGATTACACTGGAACTGTCTGACTATACGCTTGCCAGCACTACTAGGAGCAGTAATTTCTACTCGTCTGACTCATTTCAGTTAAATACTCCTTAAACTCGTTATCAGAGAAGAAAACTATAAAACTTCCCCTGGCACGTTTAACGTAAATATCGATTGAGCTACAAATTTTCCGTGGCAAATTTTTGTTCTCGAAAACTCTAACTAAAGATAGAAAATAATAAGTGCAGAACAAAGCCTTTGAATACCAGTTGTAAAACAGTCAACAACGTTGTATTAGAATTTGGTGCTTTCGGGTAAATTGACAATTGGAGTCGAAGTATCTTTGTGAGGTACAATGGAAGTCTCAAATTTGGTGTATCGTTTCGAGATTAAAGGCCGCCACCTGTTGTGATGCGAAATACGCCTGTTGACGCAAACAAACTGGCGAAAGTCGTTAAAGCTTTTTAGGACCTTTGAAATTTTATCCTTGTGACGTACCACTAAATGGTCACTGCTAATTAACGAGGCTGGTCCATTGTCGTGAGAAAAATCAAGAAAACTCGAGGACCTCAACTACGAGAGTTCAACGTCGTTGCTTTACCGCTCGAACAAGCTAAAAGGACCCGAGTGGGATGAATGGCTGAATGAATGTGGGTCAGGTTGGAAAATGGGAAATGGCAAGTCGCTATCCAGCGGGCTGAAAACGTCTGAGAGAAAGCAACCCTTCGGATGAAAATGGGTTCGTGTATTCACGACATCACTTTATGGAAGGAAACAATTTACGTGATGTAATATGTGGAGCGCGAATTAAAATTTTCAGACAAAATTTCTAAAAAAAAAAAAAGACTAAAAAAGGAATCGCATTCGTATTCGTTCCTGTAATTATGCTTATCCGATACTAGCTCTCCCGTGCGTCTTATCTATAGATACTTCAATATGCTGTTTACGTAATCAAAACAGCGCATCGATAATGATATTTTGTTATAGGTGAAATCTGTAATTATTTAATGAAATTAATAACGATAACAGCAATGATAAGGAAATATCCTTCCTCTTGCCTTTTCATTATTCGTCCTGGAAAATCCAATCGGTACCCAGATTTCCCAGTGAATTCAATAGAGCACGCTCTCCAGGAAAAGGAAGAGGGTGTCGCGTCTGACAATAGACGCGACGTTACGTCACCCCGTCGATATGCAAAACAGCAGCCACCGTACTAACGTACTCGGAACCCCTTGCGGAATCCATCTGTATTATATTTTTTTAAATCATTTCTACCACGTACAATGGCAATGAGTTTACAATGTGTTTCATGGGTTTTAAATTTCCCGACGAGAATACGGCGGGGTAGACCAGGAAGAGTATAGAGGGCAAAAAGTTTAGTACGAGAAAAACTGATATTTCATGTAAACGCAGGGAAACGGCCGTACTTACTTTTATGCGTCCATATTTTAAAAAACATAGATACGATGCATATTTCAAAAGTGGCAGTAATCTGAGAAGGGTCTAAGAGATTATACGATTTGTTTTGGTGCGTTACAATTATTTTTAAGATATTATCATTATCACAGTATGCATAATCGATAACAGATGAGAAATTGACACTATATCATTAAACTGTGTGACGAGACGTTCGCATCGTCACGACCAGCGGCTACCATCAAGATAGGGAGCAGGGGGGCGGGGGTCAGACAGATCCTGAGATCGAGGAGGATGCTCAGTGGGGTTGCTTCGCACCCACGTCTCCCGTTTAAGGGCAGAGGAGTGTAACGTGACGTTACAAAGCTAGAGGGGAAACAAACTAGGAATTACCGAAGAAGATAAATGAATCAGATTTATTAGGTCGGGGAGTGGGTTCGGTGGCACAGGGGTAAGTGCTCGACTTGGCAGTGTGAAAGTATCGGGTTCGATTCCTGATCAGAACTCATAATTTTTCAGAAACTCCTAGCCCTCCAGCGCTATCGGGCGGCCCTCTGGAAATCAATGATACCGGGTTATCCGAGGCCTCGTCATAACTGTAATATACGGGGTGAGTCGTTTAACTTGGCACGAACGAATATCTCAGAAAGGAAGGATTTCACGAAAAAAATGGTCGAACAAATTTCGTTTGGTTTCGAGGTGGAAAGAGAGTGCTGTGCCGTTATTTTTTAATCGCGGCGGTTTTCAAGGTCTTTCGAAGGTCAACTTGGCTTTTTTAAATGGGAACCTATATTTTTTATTGCAGATTGTTATGCTGAAACATTTTTTAATAGAATCAGTATTGTCAAGAAGAGATGAAAAAAATTAACTAAAGCTTTCTTTTAGCTCAAGAGAATTCGAAAAGTCATTGATGTTGAAGGACACCATTTCGAACAGTTATTATAATATTATTTAGCAATATTAACAATAAATAGATTATTTACGCAAGAAAAAGACATTAACTTTTTTCTGCTATTCCAAATTTCGTATATACAAAATCGCTATACTTGTTACTAATCTCGGGGTCTACGGTTGATGTTGAAATAACATTGAAAATACTGGTCCTATTAAAAAATGTTTCAGACAAAAGTGAATTGGTTTCTTGTATAGCACAACAATCTGCGATATACAGTATGGGTTCCCATTTAAAAAAACAAAATTAACATTGGAAAAACCTTGAAAACCGCCGCAAATAAAAAATACGGTACAGCATTTTTTTCACCCCTTGAAACCAAACGAAATTTGTTAGAACAATTTTTTTATAAAATGCTTCTGTTCCGAGATCATCGTTTGTGCCAAGTTAAACGACTCACCCTGTGTAACTAGGGGATATATACAGTAAAAAATTTACCAAACCAGAAAATATATTATAAATTGCTGCATCTTGGAGATAAAAAAATTGTTATTGTCTATTCATACAAAATAGGGCGTTAACGTAATTATACAGTTCAGATTGAAATATTTGAGCTATAATAATAAATATAATAAATGTTACGTTTTATTGACGTAATTCAAATTTATTAGATTGAGTCCAATAACGAATTGTAATTTTTTTAACTACTCTTTAAAAGATCAAATTAGGTTAGGTCAGGTCACCCCGAATAGCATAAAAAAAGAAAAGCTGCAGAGCTGCCTCCATACATTTTCCACAAAATACAATTTCCTCCAAGCCCATCGGAAGTGGCGCCGAGATTCGTTGCACTCATGCGCCACATCGACGTAAAGGAAATTAGGTTTGATACATATACAGCATCCCATCCAAAAATGTGGATCAAGTAATTTCCCAAGTCAAAACCACGGCTACAACGTCGACCCCGACAATATCCCTCCCAAATATAGAACTTCCTCCACAGAGCAATATAGAAAGTTTAGCAAATAAAGATATCTTATTGGTAAGAAAGTATAGCTCAATTGACAGCTAAAAAATAGAGGTGCAAAGGAAGAAAAAAAAATTTAACAAAAAAATCAGGAACAAATAACAGCATGAATGACGATCCAGAAAAATTGTAAAAGGGTTTCACGAAAGAGGAATTAGATAGATCAATATCGAACAGGGTACAGCAATTTTAATTAAAAATTTTTTTTAAGCTCCATTCACAACGTAAACGCCACCAGCACTTGTCGCGTGTCTGATGCGATATGCGAAAGCGACGGCAGTGGTGTAGCAAGTTGAATCGACGCCTGCGTCAGCTTAAAAGATCACCAGGGATCTGGATGAAAGAGTGGGTGGGGCATGAGTAATGCGATACAACGCACATATAAACATGTCTCCCTTTCCTCATACAGAAGAAGGGAACGACGGGTGACGTATACTTGCTATATCCACCTACCTTCCCTGCTCCATACCAGACTGTATACCTATATGCCTATAACTACCGTTTACCACATAGCATCCACCCTTGGGAACGCACCTATACGAACGTCACGGCAAACAAGGAGTGCTGCCAGTAAGCTCTGGGGCTTTCGTCCTTAAAGCTCGTATTGCCAGTTAACGCATTTCAGGAAAGCTAATCGATTTTCGTCAATAAGATAAGAAAATTTGTTAATTCTTACCCGACAAAAAATGGAGCACGGATATACTCTGTTCTGTGACGATTGATAGTGACAGAATTTTACGTAAGGAACGTTGATAAGAATTTTTCGTTAATTTTTTTTAATTTGATTACTAATAAAATGCGATAGGACGTTTATTTTAATTGCTGGTTATTAATGGTATTAATACGAATTAGTATTCGAATATAATACCAATTTCACTGTTTAACTGATAAGCGGTATGTCGATCACTTAATCAGCTTACAGGTTTATAGTCGCAGGCTAAAGCTGATGAAATAGAGCATAGCTTGTCTAATGAGAATTCAGAATTTACAGCTGTCTTCGGTGTTTCTGCGAAACGTGGAACATCGGAGGCAATTAAATTTCATGTCCTAATTAGAGCAGATTATACACATTTTCTCAATGGAAATACGAACGTGCATGAATGACTTATTTAAATTACCGACAACAAAGCAATGTTCATAATACTTTAGTAATTAGTAAAAGGTTCTACGAGAAAATCCCAGTTGTTATCGAAGAAACGAAACCAAGTGGAACTTTTTTTATTGAAAAATTTCAACTCGGTATTCACGTATATAATTCTCCGGAAAACAATCAGTATATTACAATTATACGAGAGTACCAATTGATCCTGAAATATAGATGAACAGTCATTCGCGTATATTATATCAAGGAACAAAGTTTATTTTTTCGACAGACCGTAAACAATAAAAATATTTTATTTTTCCATTTCACCATATATTTTTGTGATTTTACAGAAAGTCATTTTATTGTTTGCGAACTGCCAAAAAAGATATTTTAAATTCGTATACCGACTATAGATGACGAAAATAAAATATATTCCAGCGTGAAACAATATATACTTGTATACCTCGTAACATAAGTACGATACAAAGCCACGTGTGAGTTGCTAAGAATTACATTATTTTTCTACTGTCCAAAATTTTACTCGTAAATCATCAATACGCGAATTAGCATGATGGATAACAAAAAATCTAGAATAAAAAATAGAACAAAATTTAAATAACGAGGGTTTATTACGGTACCGATAGGCCCAGATGGCTTTGTGAATTGTTCGATTGCACAATAGTTTCGCGATAACAAAAGGTCTCCAGGCACATTGATAACACGAATATCGGAATCGACTGGACTGTAACAAAGCGTGTAACGATTGTAAAATAATATTCTTATATCCTCGTATCGCTGTAGCATCCATCGAATATTTCCACGATATCCTGGGTCAAAATTTTTTCTCAAAAATTTTAATATAATTTTTCTCAATTTCTCCTCAATAAAATCCAAAGTAAAATACAGCAAAATAACTGTAAGAAGTCTGAGTTTCTCTGAGATCTTGAACAACCAGGACAAAATGAGACTCTCTTCCAAAACATTAACTCCAAAAAAGTCTCATTCTCTCTTGAAATGAGAATAAAATAAAAGTTATCATAAAAGTATTTTAATATTGAATGAGAACAAAGCGAGATATATTTCCTGCATGCGTGAAATCAAATTCCACTGTCTCGGGTGAGGAAAAATCATATAATAGCGTTGTACCTTCTACCAATAATAATCATAAATATCTTCTAATAAAAGAGAAGAATATTTTGATCTTATACAATAAGTCAATCGAATATTTATTCTCTTCCCTTTCTTCAATGTTCTTTAATTGAAGTTTGTATCAATGATTTAGTGGGAAGTGCATTAAATGTTACATTTTTATTGCTACATGAAGTTCCCAAGATGAACTCAATTCACACTGATTTAACGATATTAAAATTTTGCCACGTTCCGATTTTATTCTCAACTTGTCCTCCACGATTAAAAATTTTAATTTTGTAATTGAGGTAAAAAGTAGATTAAATCAGTAAATAAAATATCATGAGGATAAATTGAGTCCAAGCAAGACATTTGAGGAGAAAACTCGTCCAAATATTTCGACACGGAATGTTATACTAAACTCAAGCTTAAAAAAGCGATTAACGCAATCTACGAGAACCAAATAATGTCGTAAAGTTTAAAACTTGAATCTTACAATAATCGCCACAGTCAACGGAGACAGAATTATCGCCAAGATATCGGGTAAGCTTTTCTCAAATATTGGGAAATATTTGCTTATCGTTTGCAAGTTTATTTGACATGGTTATCGCTGATGAGATAAATTTTGTCGACATGAAAATTAATTTCCTGTCTCCTCGAAAGGGACGCAGAGAGTCAAACCCTTTGAAATATGAAGTCTATACCTGTGGGGTTATTGCTTCATGCGCACTGGACCATCGCTCCAAAATATTCATGGAACCGTTATCAATGATTCCACGCGTAAGAGAACCGGATTTATCCATCAGAATCCCTTATCGGTCAGATTATATATGCAAATACAATATAGATATGCCTGCATTGGATGTAAGTTAAATCAGAATTAGATTAGAAAAAAAATCCAAATTTCCAAAGGAAAATCTCATGACTACCTGGAACCTGGAAGATATATAATATCGTATGATCTTAATGAGTGTGAAAAATGTAAATAATGAAAATTTTCAATAAACCCTCAAATCTGTGTTTTCAGACTTCTACACGAAGGGTATACATATATCTTATTGGCAGTTGTCCATGAACTTTTCAGATTTACATTTAATTCAAGTTACAGGATTGCAACTGTAAATATACCTTTAGGTCCATGATATTAAAAACTTCATAAATATTTCAATCAGCATTAACCTTTAAGCTAAGATACATAAGTCTCCTTTACATAGCTTAATTTTATTTGACAGTAAAAATAAGTGAAGAGCATACAAAAAAGTGAAGTAAATACAGAAACATAAGAACTTGAGTTTCGCACATTAAAAAAAAATCATGAATCTCTGATAAAACAAAATTAATATCTACTTTAAAAAGTGACTGAATACCCGCGAAGCGTTTAAATAGCGAATGAATTTTTAACTGTTCCTCTGCATTTAATTGAAATTTAATTCAAATAAGTAAATGCCGGACAAAAAACTTTCTAGCTTACCTCAAGGCGATAAACTCTCGACTAAAGATCATCCAGAATGCACAGAACGATTAGGAACAAGCATAAGGTTTCTCTATGTATATATATATAGACAAATCGTAGCAATGAATTTTACATGCAGCATTTATGTTTTCCCTTGAATAATGTTCTCCAAACTCCTATCGAGGAAGTACAGTCACGTAAATAAAACGATTACCAAGTAGTTTACAATGTACTATCGGGTACATGCATCCAATATATTTCTAGCACGGATAGCGATTTTCTGAGAAGAATACATATATGTATACAGACCACTCTGGCATCTTATGAAAAGCATGCAGTACACATTCAACATGATACACGAAATCACATATGTAAACTGACAAATTAGTCGCGCAACTGTCAATAACTCGACACGAACGATGACGACAGAATTCACTACTAGTGACACGTGGTGGCCGATGACAGCTGTCAATGATTAATGATAATTCGCATCAGTGAGATAAAGCGAATCGCCCTCGGGGCTTATGAGAAGCGCAGGAAGACCAAAATCGGAAGTGACTGATAAGGTGACTACTGAATGTACAAGAAAGAGAAGAAGGAAAAAAAATAAGGAACAGCGAGTGAAAAAGAAAAGTTGCAATTATATTACTGTATTTCTTGCTCTAAATATATTTTTTTTTAAATAAAATTAAATACAAATATACAAGGCGAAACAGAGGAATGCAAGTAACCGGTCCGTTTATAATATAAACTATTTAACCATCAATATAAATGTTAATCCTTCATAATTCATAAATCACATATAAGAGTACTCACGCATGGCCCATACCCCAGACACATGACCCATACTCTATACAGTCAATTGAACATTGTGTGTTCGTATTTTCTTGTAGTAACCACAATATCCTTCTCCAGATTATTTTTATTTTCATTTAAGAATTTTAATTTAAAGGAGAGGGGTAACACGATATTAGCGGAATCTCTCAGACTTTGGAGAGTTACAAATGGATCGCCGGTCGGTATTTCGATTACCTATTACAGCACACGTTACAAGATATTGCTTTCGAGCTTAAAAACTACTTAAATTAATACAAGTACGAACACGCGTTATTAAGGAATGAAAGAGAGACTCGTAAATCGTCCTCGAGAATAAGAGAGAAAAAGTGAACTAAAAAAAAAAACAAGTTCATCTGCCATAATCCACGAAGTCTTTGGAAACGCGAACACTTAGGATCGAGTGTCTCGCACCAAGAGGGAGCATCATCGTACGAAGTGTCAAAACTTGCTCCTTAATAGCGAGCAGTCCTCTGCCCGCCGTCTTTAGGGCAGGATATTAATGTCCGAAACTTGAGCGAGGAAAAGAGTCACCTTCCAAAGTGGTACTCGAAGTCCGCGCCACTGGTACCCTAACAGCCAGTCCGACATCGTTACTCAAGATCTCTTATGTGGCATTAGATAGAAATCGTGTTCCCGGAGAAAATACCAGCTAGGACATACGTCTCCATTTCCGGATCATTAATTGTATCCTGACTGAAACCGGAAACGAGTGGGACCTGTTGAAAAATACATGGGTAGACATTATTTCGTCGCTAACGATCTGCCATCTATCGGCTCGTGGACGAAACTTCGTAGAACGTCCTTCGGACGTAGCCGTAACATGAAAGGAGAAGAATACGACGTCGGGAGTCGCCTTCCCCTAGAACGGATACGTAACTGTACCGTATGTAATTTCCTTGCTGCATATGGGGCAATTAACCTTCGTTGTATATAATCTGAAACTACCTTAAGTTTGCGAACGCATCGATCCCCAAGGTGCACCAAGTACGATATGACAATATTGTACGTGGATAAGATAGCTGAACTCAGGAAATATAGAATCGAGCCACGTCAGCAAGAATTCTCCACTTATGCTTTGGTCACCACTCATAGCCGACCGTGTAAAAGCCAGCGAGCCTGCTTGTCTTCCTGCAACATGGTAGACTGGCTGCTAATATCGACTTTTCTCCATGTGGGCTCATTTACCTAGAAGCAGTCGAGCACTTGGTAATACTGGCTACAGGGAGCAAAATGAAAATCCCACATGGCCGCCGAGCGGAAAATATGAAACGTTCACACAGGTCGGATATGCCCTAAGCGTTATAACAGTCAGTTGCATACAGGGACTGAGTAACTTTTCGAGTTAACCTCATTTACGAAATATCACAGTGTCTCGGAGTAAAGCGATGCAATATTTTTCTTTGATGCACATCTAATTAAATTTCAGCACACCTGGCAAATGGCACTAGCCGTGTATAACCGAGGATCCTAGAATTTCTATTAATTTATCCAGCAGAATAATTGCGAGGTTACCGCGGAACAGAATCCTTGCAAAATATATATATATAGCAATTTTGGCAAATTAGTCTTTTGTTTCCTTAGAAACGCTTGAACTGAAGGATAAGAACTATTGCCGAAATAGCTGCATTCACTGTGCATCAAAATGCGAAATTTACTCCAGAAACAAAATATTAATATAGCATTACCTGCAAAGCATCTCTATCCGGAAGAGCTGCGTAGCGTAGAGTGTGAACGTGCGTGATATGGATTCTTAGCTCAATGTTGGCAAAGCGCAGCACGAAGTTACAAGATGTCTGATAAGATTATGGAGATTAAGCACGCATGCCGATAAGAAACGCGCTTGTCATGATAACTTAATTTTATCCTGAGACATGAAACAAAAATTATATGGAATCACAATTATCGGGATGGAACAGAAAAAAAAAAACAAAAAAGAAGGATTCTGTATAAAAATTGACAGCCATGATAAGACAGATAAGAAAATTTGCACGGATGATAAACGAGAGAATTGGTAATGAGAATGCAACTCGTATTTTGACTCCATAGGTCAGTAAACGTTGGTAGACGTGGCTGCTTATCCTTTACAAGCGTAATACCAGCTGATCCCACCTACTTAAAAAAAAAAAGAAAAGAACACTGGTAGACGATCCAGTCAACCAGTGTACAATCCTACACTGCAAATCCAACTGTGTCATTTCCCTACACTTTCCATGGTAGTCACTTTTTACACATTTACAAGAGTGTTATTTTCACTTTGGAATATGTGGGAATGCCAATACACTTGCGACTCTGTAAAAAAGTGACCATAGAAAGTATAGGGAACAACACGCTTGGATTTGCAGTGTGTAAAATTAATCTATCGGATTATCGTCAATAATATTGCCTTGGGTTATTTCGCCAGGACTAGAAAATATAAGGTGTAACGCCAACCTTTCTTCATACAAGCGTTTCTTAACGTTCCTACGCCATAAGCGTTTACCCTGGAGTATACGCACGTATAGCTTAAAGCGGTATTATAGGGATAAAGTACACATGATTCTGAAAAACAATAAACTTTGCGAAAAAAAGCAAGTGTAACTATTCCACAGCTGAAAACTGAATATCACCTTATGCGAGAGGAGAAATTTTCTCTGGAAATATGTGAAACGAGGGAAATCATCATAAAGGCAAATCTTGCTATTGTTATTATGAAAAAAAAAATCAAACTCTATGTAGTAATATCAAAGACGTTTGTACCCATAATATTATTTGATAATCGTATAGCTATTACACAATCTACATAATATGAACCTGCTAATTAGGAACATAAGCATTTTACCATTGGAATTTTCCTTTCAGAAACTTTCACATGTTCATTTTGCTTCGAGCTATCCCTCGTTACGGGATGCTATACCTGCTATACCTGCTATGGGTCACGTTCATATATGTGGAACAATTAGCCGTTCCGTGGTTTGCGCACGTGTCGTTGTCGTACACGTGTACTTGGTCAGAAGTTCGAGTGAATTTTCTGCTAACGAAATACACGTCCTTAGGTAGATATATTATGAACATCAAGTGTCTGTGGAAGTTTTAGTACGTTCTGTACTGGCCCACTGGGAACCTAGATAAGCTTGGGACTAGGTAAAAAAAATGTATACATCCTAACTCGTTATTCCTTCTCTGTATCTTGAAAAATACGCTACATAGCAAACCCTGAGAAACACGTATTTTCATCCAAATAAAATTCAATTGCCAGAGGACAGTCCCATTCAAAGACACAGTGACATAATACAGGCACCTGTAACGCGAATGAAATTGTAACGTGCCTATAGATACGAATGAAAAGAAACTCGTGAATATGAACAATGCTGGACATAGATCTCAATCAAGGCATTGATAATACCCAAAAGGTTGATTTTCATCGGACGACAAAAAAAGGTTTGCTCTGTCACTTTGCTTGCGCCGAGACACTGAAAATAAATTGTGCACGTGGATGGGCACGTGTAACGGAAGGAATATACGAAAATCTATAATCCCATAACGCTACAGATATAGGCGAATGCAGTTTGGAAAATGCAATCGCACGGGGTGTAGCCAAATATGGTACCGACCACCAACGTAGAAAATAGCAACTAGATTTATCGGTTATCGAAATTTTGTTTCCAATCGAAAAAATCTATCTTTCACCCAATCACCCTGAGGTCTATCCGCGTTTAAATTGCAGCGAAGAATCAGAAAGCAATATTTATAGAACTGCATTGGCGTATGTATAAACATAAAAAGTACAATTAAAAAATTTTTCATTTCATATTTATAAATATAAATATTTCCTTCTGTGTATTCTTACGCAATACGACTCTACTGGAAATCGTATCTGCGTCAACGAACATCAGGCCATTAAAATTTTGCGAGTGAACGTATAAGTTGACAAAATTTTGCACAATATTGGTATCTACAGCCTTTTCGCAATCCCGTATATTCAACGAGGTAGAATAAAATCCAATTATCCGGTAATTTAATGACATTTCGTCGATATGAAATTTTTTAAATTACTTTTACATTAGAGCAGAATTTCGACCATCCACCACCCCCCCCCCCCCCCGCCCCGGCCACATACTCCCACGTAGCTGCGTTATACTTATACATTATCTGTACGTGTGTATATCTATATTCCTCGATTACAATTGCGATATACGTTGTCAGATGCAAATTCAGAGTTTTAGCAGTACCCATCCAACCTGTTACCGCAAAGCCATGAATTGATCAAGTTAACGCCAAGTTATGCGACTGTTGCTTCGTGCAAAACAACAGCCTAAAATGCATTCTGCATTTCGCTACGTTGCGGTCGCTTAATCACTTAAAGTATTAAGTTGATTTGAGTGAGTCAAAGTCTGAAATTGCAGCAATATTACCGGCTGCATTATATATTTCCAGAACTAGCAAAGTGCGGATTGGCAGATTTCGTTATCAAATAGAATATACGATTACCCAGTTAAATTTTGTTCTGACGATAACAAAGAAATATTTTTTATTAATATTATTGACCCAAGACTTTTTTTCATATGGAGTTCATACTCGAGCATTGATTTAACGAGTTCGATCAATCAAAATGCACGTAGATTTACGTCGTACAGATAAACGAAATATTTGTTTGCCAAATTATATTTGAAGAAATAATTAATTTAGCAATCGTTTCAGCATGTTTTTGTTTCACCTTATGCAATGACTAGCTTCACGTGTGAATTCGCGCATATTTTACAGGTGCAACACCACGATTTAAGCCAGTAACGTATCCCGAAATTTCATGCAAATACTGTGTAAATTACCAGACTGCGCGGACTTAATTTAACCATAAATTAACACTTTATAGATTCGCGTTTATTATGTCCGCGTAAGGTTAGCTCAGGTCAGGTGCATTTGATACGATCGGATACAGTTTTTGCCACAACTGAAGTTACGCGAACGAACGATACAGCGACTCTTAGTGCAAACATTCAATATTTTCGCGCCAGTCTCTTGCAGTCTTAACATTGCAGAAACTCGCTGTCGTTCACCCCTACTTTTGTGCATCGACACAAGCAGAAATTCCAATAAGTGTTTCTCAAACTCGCTTAACCTTCTTATTCTACTTTTTATAGACCTATTCATTGCTTTTGCCCGATTCACAGTAGTTACGTCACTTATTGTACCTGTAAGCTATCAAGCAAAGCTAAACAATTAAAAAAAGGAAAAAAGAAGTATTTTTTCCTTTCCCGAACTTCAGGAATATCAAGTTCGTATCAATTTTATCATTATCACATATAACACACGACCTTATGTAGTAAAAAGAAAATTTCACAAAAAATAATCCCACGTCCAATCCAAATAACGAATATAGATTTACCGAATCAACGATTAAAAATATAGTCTCAAAATTTTATATAACCTTGCACGAAAAATAAAAACTAAAAATTTTTAACGTCACATTTTACATTTCACACGTGCTATTTCATATGAATAGATAACGAAAAAAAAAAAAAAGTTTCACTATCATGACAAATATTTCTCTTCCTTGACAGTGTCTTTTACGAACGATTCAGACTGTCACACGACTACTCCACTTATTATCTTACAAACGACTATACATATCTGCTTGATAACACTGTTGTCTCTTTTAGTACGAAGCACTCAGACATAAAAAAATATTGCAATTTCAAGTTACGTCATTTATTTTGCAAGGGTATATATATATATAGATATATATATATTTATGCTAGACTATTGTCAGGCATACGTGTACACACACTCACACACGAGTTCAGTTATCTACAAGAAGACGCACCCGACACTTTTAGTCGCAGTGAAAGTTGATGGTGGATCCCTTTGGAGGGTGCGCTATTCTACGCACCCCTGTCGATCAAAGGTCCAAAACGAAATGACAGCTCGAACGTGGCTCACGTGTAAATACGGAACATCAATGTGAAGCTGTGTGACAGAATGTGTGCTCAGTCAGAGAATAGAATGATAGACAGGAAATGAGTAACAAACGTATTAGAATTGACAGACAAAGCACCACGTGCTCTCACAACGAAATTCACGTATTACAGACAATGAGTAATCCGCTTGCACATCTGCACCAGAATCATCGTATAATTATAATAGGGTAATTGTATACTTAACGTAACAAACCTATAGTGCGTTGTTACAGCGTGTAATAATTTGAGGTTACGTTCGACGCATTTGATTATCGCTTATCGATTAATACCAATAGCAGTCATACACGTGTGTGTTGATACAAAGTTTAGGAAGACGTGTGAAAACGGGCTAGCATATAGACAAACATGCCGGCATGTCGGGAAATTATCATATCAAACAAAGTACAGTTTGACGGTCTGGAAATCAAATATAACGTTTTGATATCATTGTTTTGCATTCCGTCATACGTGACAAAAAAAACAATTTCGTTCTAACGTTTTTTCGAATTATCATTCGCAGCTATCGACAATGGCTGATTCAATAAATTTTTGTAAAACTTGAAAAAAGACATTGACAAAAATTGGAAGGAATGCTATTTCGCTTTTACACGTTGAATGACAAATTTGTAACGTGATATTATTTTGATTACTTATATAAAATTGGCTGATAGAGAAAAAATTTGAATATAATATATGGTAATATTTCATCTGAAATCTGATGTCATATAGATATAATTTTTCATTTTCATTTTATCTTTCGACATTCCTACGGATACGCTTTTCTAAGGATTGCTTATACAGGAAGCAGACACGAGCTGCTATGGATATTGAGGTTATAAATTTTAATTTCAACACTTGACATCCTTTTTCAATTTTTTGCTTTCTTCGCAATCTTATAGTACGTTTCCGTTAATTAATTTACGCAAAGTAAGGCAAAATACACGTTCCCTATGTCACTATATTATTTGCATATAGTAACAAAGTCATTCTCACGAAATAAAGGATCTGGTTAATGGGTGCACTCGAAATCATTGATTTTCCACGCGCAACTAGCAAAATCTTTCCTCATTCAGGTAACAAAGGATCTCATTAAGCAAAGCATAATAGAAAAGGTATAAATCCGGAAGATTGTCGAATTAGTGAAAAATTACGTTACCTTTTACCTTTAAATTCATTCCTTGCCGCAAATTCTGATCTAAGTCAACCCTCTCAACATGGATTCGCAAAATACATAAGAATTCACATCGACGATAAACCACATTCAAATAAAGAATAAGAAAAGATCCCAGAATCAATAAACGACGTACATCCTGTTTTCTATTTCTGTACGTACAGTCAGTTTTGAAAGCAACGAAAGCTTCCGCGAATTCATTCATTTACTGGTAAATTAAACAACGATATAAATTATATTGTGGGACCGATAACGTTTTCTTCGCATGTAATATGTGACTCAATATTTTCGCA
This sequence comes from Trachelus iudaicus, assembly GCA_030142595.1. Lineage (NCBI taxonomy): Eukaryota > Metazoa > Arthropoda > Insecta > Hymenoptera > Cephidae > Trachelus > Trachelus iudaicus. The sequence continues at coordinate 10,951 of JARQTH010000739.1, read as the reverse complement.
TGCACACTGTATATCTATATGGTACAGTGACGTATAGCAAGTCCTATGGAAAATTTCATACACAAAGTGAACAGCAGGTAAACGTGGCACATGTGGCTAAAGTGTGCTTTGTTAGAAGCAACACCGAAAATAGCAGACAATTCAGATCTGGAAACGAAAGCACGATTAGTGACGTAAGAACCGCAAGAGACAATAAAGGACAGGTGAAAGGATGAGTACGAATGCCAGTGGCACGTAATTTCATACAGAAATAGATTCAACTAATAAAGATGCAAAGCGGTAAGTTACTGTTGATAATCCATTAAGAGAAAGAAGAAAAAAAAAGGGCTCTGGCTTACGCCATAATAATCTGTAGTTTTAGCGGGAGTTTTAAATCCGACAAGCTGGAAAATTATTAGTATACCGAATCGGCATTTTTGAAATTGTATTAATACACTGCGAAGTTTACAGGAGCGTATCAGATAACAAATATCAGTGCTCGCGCCTATGGACAGATACGGGGTTGGATTTAAAAAAAAAAAATATTTCAATACATGTTCCATAACAGCGTAGGATCGTAGCTCAATTTTCAGGCGGGAAATACATTGGATTATTTTTATGGAAGATATGACCAGCTCGCTAATAGCATGTTGTAATCGATAGCGCCGATACGGAAAATTGTTATCAGGCACTCGATCGATCTGCCGTGTTCGACTATCAGGAGGAAGGTACTACTTGCATAAGGAGCCATGATCGTTCCTGCTGTTTGCCAGGCAAAGAAGATACGTATACGTATAAGACGTGTAGGGAATAAATTTTGTAAATGATTAAATTAAAAAAAATTTGTATACTTTGATTCATCGTGCAGTCGACTTGAGCGTTCGTTCGAAGACAGGGAGGTTCAAAGTATTAAAATCGAAAGCGGAATGAATCTATTTAATATCAAGATGGACGGTAGAGAAGGATACGATTCAAAGGTACAATTATTTAAATATATTCAGCGAGACATTCAAACGGTGAAGTTTATCGCAATATTTCATCCTATCACTGTCGGGACGTTACTCGAGCTATGGGATGCTTATATATTTATATGGATGACTGATGGTCCACAGGAAATAAGATTGAGCGGAGGACCAGTAAAAATGAAGCAGCTAACCTGAAATATACCCAAGTTAAGCCTTCGCCTGTTATTTTCCAGCACTCGCTGACAAGCAATTCCGAAAGGTTCGCCGATTATATTTCAGAACGTAAGAAAAATGTGACTTGGATGCCAGCTTGGGAAAATTTTGAAACGCCACGAAACACGGAGACATAAATCATGCTTTACCGCTGGAAACTGATGCGTCCCGTCATTCACTGTCTATGATTGTCTAACTATTCATTGAGAATTCCGCTCCGAGTCCCACGAATGGCTTTCGACTGACGTTAAAACGAAGACATAAATCGAGATAGGAGTTTGACTGTACAAAAATAATGGAATCGATCATGGGTTTATGCAGCCGACCGCGTGACACTGGTGTAATCGATATAGCAATAATATAGCCGGTATCGCTTTTAATACGTTGGTGTTTTGGAAAAATAAAAAATGATAAATTTGGTCCACTTTTAAAGTGTCAAAATCACTGCAAATCTCCCAGAGACGTAAAAGTTACAAGGCGTGAGGTTTCGTGCGAATCTTCAGGTGCGACCCTTGAAGAAATAAATTGACCGGAGTAAAGGTGCCGTCACATGAGTTATACAACATTCTGCGACTGGCATTGCGGCTTAACTACACATAATACGGCGGTTGCGTAAACGCCTGATACACACGACTCTCAAAGGTGCACTAATGCCACGAAGTCAGTGTGCAATTTCACGCGCGAAACCCCCTTATCGATCGACTAGAATGACCGAGACTTTCATGCCAAATTTTATGCATACTGGAAGGCGTAATACGGAAAAAGGAGTATGGAGATGAAAAGCGTAAAATCATCATTGAGGCATATTGGAAAGCAAGTGTGTCAAGTTTAACTTATTAAAAAAATTAAGATAATGACAATTGGATCGATAGTTAAAAATATTTCTTCCTTCATTATGAGGTCATGAGTGGTACAGCGTTCCTAGTAAGTATACTGCTCACGAGAACATCAAGTTCGTATATAATAATTAACAACTCTATTCCGTATTGGCGAACCTGTCGGAACCTAAGATTAATCGTCGCCATGTGCGGGTAATTCGTAGTGAGTTTCTCGTGAACAAAGTGGAACAAAAGCGCCGGGGCACAGACTTGCTTCTTGAGGTTGAAATCTGATTTTTCGAATCCAACGTGAGAACGTGCTCGAGTAACGAACGGTGTAAACCGCGAATTGGAAGCTTGGATAATAGAAGAAAAATAAATAACACAGAATTAAGCTACCGCAGTACGTGAACGAGAATTCGCATCGCTCGTTGTGCTGAATTAACTGATAACAAGTGTCTGGAAGGACGCAGAAAATTAGACGACTCTGATAGATTACCGGTTCTCACGTGTACACAGAAACACGACATATGCCGCGTTCAATAACTAGCAGGCGCGACCTTGTTGGGTTAGGGAAATTCTAATCACTGCACGATTGCGTCTTATAAAGAGAAGTTGAGCTCACGCGACTACCGTCGCAACCTTTTTAAAGGCTTGGACGATCTAAATGAATTCGTTAATTATTAATTAAAGTAATAGGAAGATAAGAAGAATGCATGGCTATGAGAGTAAGTCACCGCGAACCGGTGAGTTCGTACAGCGAAGCGAAGATGTAACGAAAGTTTTATTCACTAAGCATAAAAAGAGATTGAACGCGTTCGCATATTTCTGGCGCGTTAAAATCATTCGGAATGAGAAAAGTTGTGGTATGATGTATTGCGATGCAGCAAGAATTGTGTTACGAGGATCATTCTTAAAAGGACAGGTGGTGAATTTGCGCAAGTAGAGTGGAAGAAAAAGAGCGGTGAACCAGTGTCCAGAGGGAGTGGAACACGGTTAACTCGTGAAAGCTTCGCCAGGACACGGCTCGATGGTTCGCGATGCGTGCGTCGTTGACATCACGACGATAAGACACGTGTAGACCTCAAGAACTTTGTAGTGGAACACGAGGTCTTAAGAAACCGGTTGCAGTGACGAGACAGACATTAGTCAGACGCGTTTGACAGCTCGTCTTGACAGGAGTTTTGCAGCGACCGGACGGTACGCTCCAGAATTTTGGCAACCGGTCTGATCGGGTAAGAATTGTAAGAATATCAAAATACGCTTACCAAATGAAGAACAGTGTTGACGACCTCGCGATTCGACATCTGTCCCACCTCGATTAGCCCGATCAACACGGCAAATTTAAGGCTGTCGTTCATCGCCATCGCCACCACCTCCTCGGGACGTTTAATGTCACTGAACGGTAGACTCGTTAAGTCCGCCATCGCGAGGATGATTTTTTCAGAAATTTCCTCGCGAGGTTTTTCAATAAAGTTCACGCACAAATCACTTTATCGATGAGAGCCTTTCCCCGTCACATGATAATACAACACAAATTGATCTGCCATGTTAGAAAGTGGACACTGTTGTGAGGAGTCTGCCAGTCGATCGGGCCAAAAGTCCCTAGCCGCGTGTCAGGACTGGAAAGCCGGCGAATCGAGCACTGGTGGCTCACGGGTACTGGCGCCTCTCGATAGACGGCGTAGACGCCACTGGACGCCAGAAGACTCCAGTAGACTCCTATACCGAGTGCTGCATAGCCTACGAATAAACCAGAACAAACCATTGAACCAATTTTCCGATATATTGGATTTTTAAATAGCCTCTTCCCACGCCGTTGAAACTAGATATTTTTTTACCTAACTTCAATCACCTACTTCCAAGAGATCGTGGAAGATTCACTTTACTTTTCTCCATCTAATGCCATTATTTTTATTGTCATTTTTTAAAGCGTCTGTTTTGTTGTCACTGTAATATAATAACTTTTGATTATTTTGCTTAATGCAATGTATTATAGGAATATGTAAATATTTGTACGGAACGCAAAAGTACATTTTAATTAAACTGGAAACAGTTGATCCAATTAGAAATATTATCTTCTTCCGTAAATGAGAAGTAAAGGTTAATTTAAAGCTAATTACAGTTAGTGGATGTTAAAACTAATATTTAATTATAGGAGGGTCTGAAATTTTAACATTAAAGACTTCCTACGGACATAAACGTTCCATGCATATTAATGAATACATTATGATATACATACATAGTTGCCATAATTTCATTAAATATAATACAATTCGATTAAGAAAATCTTTTTCATCAATTCTTACTTGGGAATCATTCTGACCTACACCCGGTACAAAACAGTCCGGGGACCTCGACTACTGAAAGTTTACCAACTTAAAAACTCAACTATCACACAAATCAAGAACTATAACAGAGAATCTATTGTTTTACCAAATTCTCAAACGCCTACATAAAGACGGAATATTTTTGTCTCAGGAATTCCATTCGTCTTGGCATTTTGAGGGGCAGAGCGTCCAGACATACCGCGTCTAAGTCTAGTCCGGACGTGCATGGCGCATACATCAAACCAAACCAGAAATGGCGGCCGTGGATATCGAACGCGCTAAGGTAAGTGACGTTTTCTGTCTTTTATTCCCATGAAAATTGTTGGCGGTGCCATGTCTCTTTTGTGCAAAGGTTATTCCGATAGGGCGCCTGGGGCGTGATTATAAAATTGCTTGAATGTCAAACGCGGTCGTGTTTAATTCGTTCAAGCTAAAGGGCGTTGGTTTCGTCGTTCTCTTCTTTCCAAGCGAGTTTGTCGCCTGTAACGTTTCCTTTTGTGGGCAAAATTACTGTTATTTACGGATATGGTATCCATAGGAATTCCAATCGGTCGTTCTCTTTTCCAGCTGGAGGCATCTCTCCGCAATCTTAAGCTTTCCGGACATGTGGGATTTGACAGTTTGCCTGATCAGCTTGTTAATAAATCAGTGCAAAATGGATTTGTATTCAACATCTTGTGTATCGGTACGAAATATGATATATGATATGATATATTATTACTTTATATAATGTTTATATGATGGAATTTATTTTGTTTGTCACTTTTCTTTCATAGTGATTAGAATGTAATTTGTATTCCAGGTGAAACTGGCCTTGGTAAATCAACGCTCATGGATTCACTGTTTAATACAAGCTTTGAATCAAGTCCAAGTCCGCATAATTTACCTTCGGTGAAACTAAAAGCTCATACATATGAACTGCAAGAAAGTAATGTTAGACTAAAGTTGACTATCGTGGATACTGTTGGATATGGTGATCAAATTAATAAGGAAGATAGTTTTAAAGCTGTTGTCGATTACATCGATGCACAGTTTGAAGCTTACTTACAAGAAGAACTTAAAATTAAACGTTCCCTTTCAACTTATCATGATAGTCGCATTCATGTCTGCTTATACTTCATCTGCCCTACGGGACATGGGTAAGCAGTTATATTATGTTATTATCAATCATTCTTACAAATAGCGATATCTAACATGGCATAATATTATGTAATACTGGAATACATTCAAAGAATTTTTGAATATCAATGTAGGTACAACACATCTAACAAACACGATGTATACTTTCAGATTAAAATCAATTGATCTAGTTTGTATGAAGAAATTGGATACAAAGGTCAACATCATTCCCATAATTGCCAAGGCTGATACCATTTCTAAGACTGAACTACAAAAGTTTAAAGTAACTAAACCTTTGATTCATTTATATTAATACTTATCACATTCTGATTTTATATACTGAGTCATTATTTATAAATACTACATGATTCCAATTTTTTCAGAGTAAAATAATATCTGAACTCCATAACAATGGAGTGCATATTTATCAATTTCCAACTGACGATGAAAATGTATCTGATGTGAATACTACAATGAATGCCCATGTACCATTTGCTGTGGTCGGCAGTACTGATTTTGTTCGTGTGGGAAATAAAATGATGCGTTCCCGTCAATACCCGTGGGGAACTGTACAAGGTAATATATTTTATTATAGTTTATTATGATCTTGAAGCAAGCTTTATCGATCACTCACTCTATTTACAGTTGAAAATGAATCTCACTGTGACTTTGTAAAATTACGTGAAATGCTGATTAGAACTAATATGGAAGACATGCGAGAGAAAACTCATTGCCGTCATTATGAATTGTATCGTAAAAAGCGACTGGAACAGGTAAATCATTTTTACTCATTTTCATTTCCTCTGTCCTGTGATACTATCTTTGCCTATTTAATAAAGAACTTGGTTTTGAATATTTTAATCGTACTTAGATGGGCTTTAGCGACGTAGATAGCGAGAACAAACCTGTGAGCTTCCAACAAACTTGCGAGGCGAAGCGATCGACTCACTTGCAAGAGCTTCAGCAAAAAGAGGACGAGATGCGTCAAATGTTTGTTGCCCGAGTCAAAGAGAAGGAAGCGGAATTAAAAGAAGCTGAAAAGGAGGTAATAACTTATGACACAAATAAGATGTACCAATTTTCATCCCATCCTGCAATAAATTTAATACAAATACGGCTTTTCAGCTGCATAATAAATTCGATAAGCTGAAAAAAGACCATACCGAGGAGAAAAAGAAATTGGAAGAAAGTCGCAAGAAGCTGGAGGATGACATACTTGAGTTTAATAGAAGAAAGACTCAAGTCGCTCAGCAGGCTCAACATCATACTCTTACATTAGGCAAAAGCAAGAAGAAGTAATTAGAAGTTCTAAGTCATAAAGCATTTTCCATCGGTTTATTACCAGGATGTTTATTCAATGAATTATATTTATGATTAGTATTTCTTGTCTTAATGTATTAATTTATGCCTGACGGCATAATTTGTCACAGAAGTATCCAAAGTTTATGAATAATGGATTAAGTATGCCGTTCTAGCATTGCGTTACTCCAGTGCGCAAAATTGTATTACTTTAAAACCTTATTGTTTTATGCCTTCCGGAAAGTATTGACGCTAGACGGTAAATTATGTGTTTTTACATTATTTGCTCTTCCTCTAATTTACACGAGTCTAAAGCCAAATCGTATAGATTTTAATTTTTGTCCCTGAAACAAATGTAGATAATAAGTACTCTCTATATATTTACAATTTCGAAATATATTGCACATTTAGATAATAAGTGTACTTCATTTCTTAATTTATGTGAGTATTGTTATACTTTTACAAGACAGTAAGTATAATTTCAACTGCCTTCATTTAACTTTAACAGATTGAAAACTTTTTATTTAACCCTTATCACTTGAACAATACCGTCGGTGGGAGTGGAACGGTGGCTTGCGTTTGGCAGTTTTACTGCCAGTTGGAGTGACAAGAATGAACTTTGAGTTAGTCAATTTAATTGGTATCCCACATCCAAAGACAATAACATAAAATACTATTCAATATAAAGCAATATTTTATATTAAGAATTTTTAATGTAATTTGATACTATTATTAAGCTATGTCGAACGTCATTATTTGTTTAATAATGGATAAACAATTTATTGGATAGTTACGGACAAAATGCTTGTATGTAAGATAATATTATTACTGAGCGCAAGCTTCATTAATAATTAATTAATATAAATTATTAATGCTTTAATATGATTTCAAGTACTTCAACTTTGTTTATCTAGAATTTTTACTTATCCCTCTTGAGCCTTAAAGAGCAAAAAAGCTCATCTGTCTTGTATTATCAAAAATTCAAAATGGCGATTGCACATTGTCAGTAATCTTACAGATCTGCTCCCATGTGTTCTATGTGTCATTTGTTACTGCTTTCACTGCACTTTTTAATATACAGTTTAGAGCTACATAGCGTTGATATTTTTGTACATCCTAGATAGTATTATCTGGATCTACATCCAAATGACAACAGACTGTAATACATCCGACGTAAGCTTTGCGCGATGGGCTTGTTTATGGTAAATTGGTTACGGTGACGTGACGCACAATACTTTTTAAACATGTCCAAAATAATAGATGAAAAAGTTGTTGCGGGGGCTAAAGATCCAAATATTGTCAAAGAAGATCCTATCGTGGCGTTGACGGTAAAGAGAAATTAAATGTTTTTATAAATATTTTTATTTATTATTTCGTTTTATACATACTCTCTTATTCTAATTTCAATGCAAGCCTTATGACATATAGCATAGTTGTAATAGTTCCAACTTTTTGGAGTATTGATTTTACTCATGGTTTATAGGCATGATTACAACTTATACAGATTATTTGTTTCAGGAAAAGGTACAGTCTCTTTACTTCTTTCGAGATCATTACTTTGAAACTCATTCAATAGCTGACGCAATCCGTAAGAGTAGTGATGTGGAAAAGAAAATGAAAGATACGTTAATCAAATTTGAAGAGTGTAACGGATATGAAATAGATGGATGTAGAGCGCAATATTATTTCCTTAAAGGAAAGACTTTGAATGTCATCGATCGTTTTGTGCCTCAAGCAGAGGAACTCTTAAGTAAAGCTGTCAAGCTGGAACCCAGTTTAATTGATGCATGGAATGAGCTTGGAGAATGTTATTGGAAAAACGATGACATCCAACAGGCTAAAAATTGTTTTATTGGTGCTTTGCCACATGTACGTTGTCCGTAACTTCTTTAAAATAATATTAAATATAACACTCATTATCGACAACATAAACATTATTTTCAGGGTAAAAATAAAGTATCTCTGCGAAACTTATCAATGGTGCTTCGGCAGGAACCAACTGCTACATATGATCAACAAGTGCAAAATGTACAGCAAGGTGTTGAACGTGCAAAGGAAGCTGTCAGTCTCGATACATCTGATGGTGTTTCGTGGGCTATTCTTGGAAATGCCTACTTATCATCTTTTTTTACTATTGTACAAAATCCTATGACACTACGCCTTTGTATGTCCGCTTATGCTCAAGCTGTAAGTCGCGCATTCTGCTGGCTAGAAGATGCAAATTTTACAAGTATGCATAATTCTACTTTTTGAAACAGGAGAAAGACGTAGTTGCAAGGTGTAACCCTGATTTATTTTACAATAAAGCAATTGTAAGTATTGAGCACATTTCATGTAAAGTTATGTATACGAAATAATAGTTAGCAGTTTATTATTATTATTATTATTATTATTATTAATTGTGAATCTACTGCTCAATCATATTACAGGCATTAAAGTATCAGGAGGAATATAAACTAGCATTGGAATCATTTGAGCAAGCAACATTATTAGATCCAACATGGAACATACCGAAAGACAAAAGAGATGAACTTTTAAAGTATCTGAAGGATGTGAAAAATTTAGTTAACACTAATGGAAGATTAAAACCTAAAAAACTGCATCAAATGATTCAGGTATTTCTAGAATAATGACCTTCTGCATACACTTATACGTGTCAGCCATGTATCACGGTATTAGGGAGATATTCTCATTCAACATTTTATTAAAAAGATTTTTTTATATATATGTATAGAGAAAAAAGACGTCAAATGCTACCATTAAAATGCCTTTCTTCATTTTAGACAATGGATGAAAAACAATTAGGAGCATATAAAGACGGATTTTATACGTCTGGAAATAAATTTGTGAAATTAAATTTAATTCCAATAAAAGAATTAGTACCTGGCGCAAATTTGGAGAAACTCATCTATGGCAAAGTCGTCTGCTGGATACAAGATCCCGATTGTGTGCCTTTGTAAGTTTTATAAAATGTTATAGAAACCTTATTGAAGAGTATAATCGATTGGATTCATGTATTCATTTAACTTTTTTCCTATTTAGTACTTTTTGCCTCGTTGATAAGGATAAGACTTGCATAGCAGTTACTTTATATAATTTGGCAAAAGGTCGAGGAGTAACAGTTGGAGATTCTGTTGTTATTCCAGAACCATATCTCACGTGTCACGATTTCACTTACAAGGATGATGTGAGTAAACCATAATTTTTAAATAAAATTAACAAAATAAATGAAAAGTTTATAGGATTGATAATTTAAATTATTTTTAAAGACAAATAAAATTCGTTCATCAACTATTTTAATCAGACTAAGTAAAAAGATTCAAAATACGTTGAACTTCATTTTTTGTAATGTTACATTGTAATATAGTATTCCAAATTTTTTTTGCGTAATTGACATTTCAATTTTATTGTATATCTCTTTTTCAGACATTTAATTTCAAATCCATACGTGTTGAAACGCCAGTTGTGCTAATCCTTAATGGCAGAAAAATGGGTCGAGAACAACAAGCCAGTACGAAGTTATCAACGTTTAAGAAAACGGACTGAAGCTACGGACGACTATCCTGCAAACGACCCACGTATTATGATGTAAGTAGCATTCTTTTACTTCAATATTCATTGCAAAGATAATATTAATAATCTCAATCTTTTGAACGATATATTGCCAGAGTTTTTTTGTGTAAGACCAATAACACTTTTTTCTTTAAATAAATTTGTTTTACAATCAAAAGTTGATTGTGTACTGTGAAGTGATTTTTCGATTCAGGGTCAAAAGACGATTCCGGTTACCGATACAGATAACGTTCTTGATTTCTGATTTCCTTCGGGTCGCCACCCTGTTCAGAAGCTACGCTCTCGGTTGATTTGTATAGTTACACCAATGCTCTCGGAAAATTTGATAGAGTTTAGCGGAGGTCGAGGTGCTCGAATCTCACGTGGGGAAATAGTATCGACGTACCGAATTGCCCGACAGAGGAGACGACCCGACGGAGACGTCTCCACGGACCGGCAGAAGTCCGGGTGAGATACCGGCGCCCCGGTGGAGATGGGCAAAGGGCTGTATAGCGGGCGGAGTTGTAATTTTGATACGGTTAAGGGCAGGAGAGGAACCTCCTGCCCGAGTTAAGGATGTGGGGCCCAGCTGTCGCCCAATGACCTGGGGAAGCGGCCGTGGAGGATCTCCAAAAGTTACGTACCGATTCGCTAAGGAACGCTCTCGATTTGGTTT
>JARQTH010000738.1:129129-209888 GCA_030142595.1 Trachelus iudaicus | reverse complement strand
TTCCGGTAGTTGATTATGATTTAATGGTCATTCAACAATTTATGAACCTTTAGATGATTCCTTATCGAGTACTACTTTTACGAAAAATACGTTTCCTCGCTTGTGACGTCACGCGATATATATAGTTAAAACCAGCTAGACAGCAGCCTTAATGTGAATAATTTTGTAGAAAGTCCGGTTTGTTTCAATCGATTTATGGAATAGATTCGATAGTTGATCAGTTGACTGGCATGTATCAGCAGCAGGACCTCCTTAAGACAGCCGGTTCTGTGCATCCAATCGTTTGGACGCACAGAACGACAGAGCAAACCTGAACCAACCTGTGGACATCAGAGTCGATGGTTAGAAACACAACCGGATATCACGTACGACAATTGACGTCGGACGGAACAACAAAAAAAAATACAAGCACGTTGCCCACGGTCGTCACTTTGCAGTTCCAAAAGACAATAGGGAAAATAATACATACAAGAATTCATCAACTTGAGATCACTTTTAACAATTATACGTACAACTGCGTTCTCAAACCCGCCTTTAACATTATGCGTATCATACTCAAACCATATATGACGAAATATAAGACGTTACTGAACGTCGGAGAACAGAGGCTTCAGTGTACGGCTGCTCTTACTGATGTCCGTGACTTATTATCATACTTTGCGGTAAGGACTTATTACGTTCTTCAGAGGCGGATCTCAGTTATCTATTCCCCGCGGAAGTGTAATAACACTGGGGCGCAATAATCGCTAGCTCGACGAATCAAGGTCCAATCCAAAGGGCATCGTCAGGGCATCATCACAATCCCAACAGATTTTAGAGAGCGATGCCCTGATACGACAGTCCCTCCGATTCTGAAGATTCCATTCGATTTCGAAGATGCTCCAAGGTATTGGCTAAATGCTTCTGAATCTGTTCTGTCTCCTCGCTGACTTCCAAGTTTGGTAACTCTTCCTTGATCTTGGCGATCACTTGATTTAATATTTGAACAGTCACCTGAAAGCAATGCAATTAACCACCGTTGTCGATGCCGACGTTCAAATTACATACCGCCGTATTTCCTTTCTCATAGAAATAAATGTAATGATTCAATAATTCAACAAACAGTTGAACCTGCACAGACGTATCCATACACTGACTGGCTATTCGGATGCCCTTCTTCAAGCAATCAAGTACCTTGTTTCCATCTTGCATCTACAAGCATTTAAATATAAATATAATGGCGACTCGTGTACTATTTCAGTGGAATCCCTTACTTCTTTACCGGCGGTAGCCAAAGATTTCCCAGACCAAAATATATGGGAACAAGTTGCCACTCCTCGACACTGATCTGGCTTTCTCAAAAGTTTACTCGCGTAAAGAGCACACTGATTTCTCACGGGTTCGGCGTTCTCCTCGCTGAAGCAACTCATCTGTTCGAAGGTAGCAATGATAAGTGTGATAGCAGCAAGCTGTGCCTTGCTATCCGAAATCTCGTCCTCGTATATAGAGAAGGCTTGACTCATAAATTCATAGGCGACCATCTCAAAATTATCAAATTGAATTTCTCCGATGGCTATGGCTCCCTGAAGGAACAATCTTAATGGCAGTTCGGCAAAGTCAGCCTTCATTAATGCTGTGATGGTAGCATGGCAAAATTGAAAGATTTTCTGACATTTCTTCTGCCACATGTCATCCTGCAAACACGGAGGATAAAACAACAAATAATGACGAACGCAACAACTGACGTATAGAACAAGGCGTGTGTACGTACTTGATCCTTCAGACACTTGTATGTAAACGCGAGCTGATAAGCTTGGAAGACAATCGGCGGCAGCGTGTATTTGACTCTCTTGCTTCCACCGGCACTAAAGTGTTTCCTCGCTGCACTCAGAATCATGTACTGCTGATCTGCTGTCTCGGACTTGAAATGATGTATCAATCTACCAAGAAGACCTTGTTCCTCTGCAAAATCTTCTGGATCCTCGGGCTCCACCATACCGCTGATGCTAGGCTGATCAGGCTGATCTTGTACCAACGGAGACACCATCAACAGAACAGCCTCAACTTGTTCCTGAGTAGGAATCAGTGTCTCGTTTTCCAAGATATTTGTTATGACATACACTGCGAGCAGCTTTCTACCCTCGTAATCAAAGTACTCGAGGAGCGGTGCAAAATGTTTGAGCTTCAAAACAGTCAAAATATTTTTATAGTTGTCCACCGGTATTTTCATCAATCGGGAAAGTTCCCTGGATATGGCGCTATTGTATTCCAACCTTTGACACAAAGTACAATCTTTCAATCGAACGCAAAGTACGCGATACGACAAATTTAAGCGACGATACCTACTTGTCTATGTTCAATTTCTGAAATATTTGAAGAGTTGTGAGCAACACCTTATCCACGTAATCCACTCGGTCGGGATAGCACTTGTGTGCCAAGTTAATAAGAGCTACTTGTAGCGAGACTATGTCCTCGGGAGGCATATTTTGCCTGGTCTGTAACAAAAATAAAAAAAAACTCATAATTAAAACGATACTCCATTGTTAAGATTCATTGACGTATGTGAAAAAAAAAAAAAAAAAAGAAAATATTATATTATCAGTGTCACAACATAAACGCCGTTCTCAGACTTAAACTAGATCAGTAAGGAATATTATTATAATTCAAAACATCATGGATATATCAGTGTGAGCGTGTAGCATCCAATCATCATGAAACGGCTTTCGTATAACACACGCCGATGTGAATAAATACTTTTTCGCCACCCCCACCTAATCTTTACCTGTATGATGGTGGCCACTTGATCGCTAAATACATCGAAGAGCTTTACATCCTGTGGGATTCCTGGTACTTGGTTAGGACTTCCGGGCGGACCACCCACACCGTCTGATCTCTGGCTGAATGCCGCGAGACGATCTATCAGCGAGATTATTATATTTTTAACGTTAACGCCGTTTTGCAGTTCCGCGCACGACTTTAGGAACGCATTCAGCGTTTGTAAATGAAATTCATCTGGAAATACCTGCGGAAAAGAACTTATCGATTAAATTGAAACTCAGATAATATTTCCATTGATTCACCCAATTCGAGCACCTGAATAATGCATTCCATTAGATATTCTTGGGCAATGGCATCTCTGCAACTGACCACCTGCTCCAAAATTCCAGGAAGCACTAGCTACAAGGCAAAATATATATAACACCCTGAAACTAACGTATAATGAAAAAATTTGAAAGAAAATTACAGAATTTATTCACCTTAACGTATTTGTCCAGAGTAACAGTTTCCAATTGACTTAAACGAACGAGATTCGTTCCCACAAGAATTCGCAACTCCTCTCGTTCACGTTCCCGGCGTTCTCTGTTCCTGCTGTGACCCTGATGTTGCATTCGTACCCACAACTTATTCATTTCGGCAAAGTTCATTAAAACAAAGTCTATGCTATCGCGTACCTAAAAATTCAGTTTTTATTTGACATGCGAAAGTCTTTATTAAGCTTTTTACACACACTCATTATTGACTTACTGTGCCTTCTTGTTCATCTCCATCGGCAACGTCCGGCAATACGTTTCTAGTACATTGTAGTAAATAATTTCTTAAAAAGAGTCCTCTCAGAGGATGCTGTACACCTCTACACATCTCTACCAAATCTCGTAACAAATCCCTTTTAAGGTATCGATTTGTTTTAATATAAACTAATCCTACTGTTATAAGTAGATACCTGTGGATCAATCGATATTACAATCTGAGAACCATGCATGGAAAAATAATATTCCATCAAAGCACAGTGTTTTAACGTACAATCGTGGTACAATATTGCCAGCATATTGAACAAGCTCATAAAGATCTGTAACCTTTCGTCCTTTCTGAAATTCATCCAATAGGTAGAGTTCCAGGTGACGTAGTTCATCCGTAATAGCCATGTCTATTATTAATAAAGATTGTAAGAAATAATATGCAATACCAAGCAAAACAAATTCATCCTGGTAATAAAAAATTAAGATAAGGATACAGAGCTCGTAGTAGCTTTTGGGACTTAGAAGAGAAGTCCTCAGTTCACCGAGCATAGTGGATGCATGTTTCAAGGCATCCATCAGTTTGGACTTATCGAGACAGTGTTTCATTTGAAATGCTTGGACCTTCACGATTCCGACGGCATCCTCCAACAGCTTTTCTTGTTCCTCAACACCTGTCATCGCAGCTGGTGTCATTGGCTGTGAAAAGAATAAAGATACCTACCAGAGGATCCAGCAGGTAGTACCACGGTGGTGCCAGGTGAACTAATCAAACCATGCGGGTTACACTATAAACTACAACTTAATTAAATACTACAGACGATAGAAGAAAATTACTTGGTATTATTATGCATGCTTTTAATGAGAAGTAGCTACAACAAGTTGTGTCTATCAAAGCTGCAAGTGTAATATGCTCGATAAAAAAAAAACTAGTAAATTTTCATCGAAACGCAGCAGGTTATGGAATAAGGAAGATCTATGATACTTCGCCGTGAGATTTAAAAAACCAAGCTCAATCCATTCTCATCGGCTAATAGTCCAAGATCCGTCGAGATCTCAATAAAACTCCATTAAAGACAATTACCAAAAAGCAAATATTGAATTTTTAATATAGTAGTACGAGTTGTACTACCTATCGACAGTGAGTACGATACCATGCTAATACGATCATCTGTTACTAAATCTTGCGTCAAATTCTTACAAAAATTTGACTGCATCGGAGATTGTACGACTATTAATTTTGTGTCGTAAATATATACCACACGATACTTACCATCTTTTCCGGAAAAAAAAAACTACGCGCAGAGTCTTACAAATGGCACTGTGTGCTTTCTATACGGGGAAAAAAAAAAATGTCAGAACAGGGAGATACACTCGACTCTGCACGACTCCTGTACGGCGGCTGTGCCTCCTGTTATATACACATATACAATATACCATAGGCATTACTCAGTGGATGCGACAGTGTCAGTGAAGATACACTATGTATATACCCCTATCTAATCGCCCCACCACAACATTCCAGAAGGTCTCTTCAACAAAAATAAAAGAAATCAGCAATTGAAATTATATATTTAAAATTTTTATGATTTACGCAATTATAAAGACTATTACACTAACACCATCATCATTATTGTTCCTTATTAGGAGTTCGCCGATGACGACTCCTACTGAATAAATAACGAATATGCAATAAATTGTAGGTTCCCCACACATAGCCACTGATAACTTGAACTTCATTTATGCTCCAGTGATTTCATGTAGGCGTCCAACTCGTCCTCCGATTCCAGATCGGTTATTTTGTGCTCTTCGCTATTTGTAGGTAAAACGGTTTTCGGGGACTCCGAATCAAAATACTTTTCCTCCTCGTCTAGAGTTCGCAAACCAACGTTATCATATGCCTCGTTATCATCCACAGCGCTAGAAGTATAATGTTATCGGAATACACTGTTTTCATCTGAATGCTCCTTAATACATACCAATAATCAAAATCGATGTCCTTCCCATCCAAAAAGCTTTGGTACATATTCGTGACAAACTCTTGTTTAAGCATTTGCCTTTCTTCGTTAGGAATTTTTGTCCGCAACATATCCATACGTTTCTCCTTCTGCGCGTTCTGATACAAATCCATAGGTGCATCTATGGCTTCCCCCCACCTCAATTTGCTTTCAACGTTGCGACCAATACAAGGATGTTCCACATCTGACTCCTCGTCAGATTCATTTTCCTCCATAACGTTGTCCTCAGCGTCTTCCTGATATTTTTTCAAGTTTCTTAATCCGTCTCTTTCAATGCCCTCCATCAATAGGCTTACAAATGTTACATTTGTAGTATCAATATTATCTCTTGTTTTTTTTTGATCTTCCGTCAGATACTGCCCTACCAGTTGTTCATATAAAAGTGGATTGCGTTTCATCATTTCTGTTTCGCTAAAGTAATCACCATCTTCAATGAGTAACTTTAAAGCCTGATATCTTCTATTCTTTATATCAATTTGTCTCGCAGAGCTATTATAGTATCTACGGAGTCTGTTTATGTGACACGTAAGTTCATGATCACTGGCCATGGCTTTCTCAAAGTAACATAAATGCTCTTTTTTCAGAAAAAATCCAAATCTGGAAAGAAATGTACAGAGACTCTTTTGTAAAATTTCGGCTGCGATTGTTCTCTTCTCATCAAACGATAAATCAGGATCTCCTTTTTGTTGACTTTTGAAAATAGCATTTGACATTGCAACATAATCCAACAATTCACTTTGGAGAAGCAAACAATCATTCGACTGTTGCATTTGACATGTCCTCAGGTCATAGTTTATAGACTGATTTCTAGAATCTGAATTCATGATCTTCTCCTTTTTCTTTATTTTTCTTTCTTCTTTTTTTTTTTTTTTTTTAATACTTTTGGTCACTTCGCTAATTCTTTCTTCCTGTTCAATTGCAAAATCTACAAATAAACATATGATAACACATTACTTATATTACTATAAATCGTTTATAAGAATCTATACCATACAAATACTGCAGTTCAATAGAAGTAATTGTAAGTAACCCTGCTACGATTAATCCTTGTTACTAATTGTAATTACATACTTATCCCTTTCAAACTTCTTGATGCCTCTAGAGGAACTGAAACAAGACGCGCTCATAACCTCCTGCTGCTGCTGTTATTGCTTAAAGTGTTCAAGCTACTTGTAAACCTACTAGTATCATGTAAACTGCTTTAAACTTTTCTTATAACCTCACAAATGTCTCATCGAATCTGACAATCTGCAATTGAGAGCCGTCCCCAGAAGTTTAGAATAAGTGATCAGGTATCGATTTTTAATCCTTTTGCGTGTATCGAAAACCATAAGCGAATAAAAAGTACAAACGATATTTGTCTAAAAGAATAAATTAACGTATGAATAAGTAGTCATAAGTTGTTTCGTATGGATTAGTTGTGACTGTCAAACTCATGTATGCCCTGTATTTTTCACAGCATGTATTGCAATATCAAGAATGTTATAAATTTATTACCATAGCAATAGGATAAATCTTTTGAAGTAACAACATGGATGGCATTTGGATTAATCCTGGCAATGGAAACCCATGGCTGTGGAATTGGACAGAGCTTTGTGGTACTACGGGAGGTATAACACCTCTGAATCCTAATACGCATGACTTGGGAGTATGCTTCGAGCAGTTGTGCCTTCAGGTTGGTTGTCAACTTTTGATGTAATTATTTAGTACGATACCACGTACATGTAAAAGGAGGTAATCCATGAGAATTAAATAAATTACAATTCTTGTAGATTCCTGTGCTGATTTCCATAGCCATAATTTCTGCATACTATTGTGGAAAACGCGGTATGACATTGACACGAAGCCAACAATCTTTTTATGCCATAGACATACGACTTTTTCTTACCGCCTGCTTGGCTGTGCTTCCTATAATAAGGGCATACATTATACTCACCAACACAAGAACTTTGCCCTCGATTGGCACTGAAATTGATGTGAAAGTCGATGCGACGACAACAGCCAGTCACATTGTATCACCGACATCAAGTAACAATGTAGACTTCGTCGCAAAGATGGAAGAAGTTGCAAAGAAAATTCAAAACGGACTAAACCAAACCGTCAGCATTGCGAAAACAATATTTTCTAACGCTGACAATGATGACGTAGCCAGCGTCGCAGCTAGTCTTCCTGAACCGTCGAAAGAGTATGATTACGACAGGCTCGTTGTGAGAATTAAGGACAAAGCAACTTCAGCAAAGCCTATTGACTATCTCGTGGCGGGAACGGAAGGACTAGCGTGGGTCGTTCATTTCTGTTTTGTTTTAAGCCTACGCAAAGGGAGCGGATTGAATCCGCGTGGTCCGGTTGCGATCAGGGCAGTGATCTTTCTATTGACAGGCGTGTCGATACTCTTATTACGTTCTCACGTAAGTTACAAAACTCCGGATGACGTATTACCAAACTTATCATTGGGGTTCAGTATTAGCGTCGTGACGCTTCTAATATTGTACGGTATAACGCTGATACCGGGCTACGGCGTGGACGATCACTCGCGGCCTTCGAGATATAATCAGGTAAGCGTCCATATCTCATGTGCGTCCGTGCGTGTGTGTGTGTGTGTGTGTGTGTATAAAAGTTCTTTACACGGAGATATATGTAGTATATTATGCGTACTATCTGTGCACATTATAGCAACTATTGCGCAAATAGTAATATCAGAAGTGACAAGAAAAATGTCCCTTTTCAGATAGGAGAGCGAACGGCCCTATTGAATACTCCCGGTTCCTCCTACGTTCGTTTTCTGGAGCAGCAAGATCCGAGCTATCTTGGGACTGCGATGGAGGATATCACGTTGACATCGAAACTTCTCTTTCATTGGGTAACACCGCTCATGCAGAAGGGCGTAAGAGGATTGTTAAATCACACGGACGACCTTTATGATCTGCCAGAACACATTAGTACCGCGATGATAGCTCATGAGATCGAGCGGCACATACGGAATATGGTGTTAAATTTTTAAATATACACGACAAAGCACAGTTCGGTTTCCATACGTGTTTCATTTACGACATACGGACCTTGCACGCCAAGGATACCAGAGCAGTCTACGATCAATGGGCAATGAGGATCGAGCTGAAACGTCACATAAATCAGACCCAAAGCCTCCTGGAAAGCCGTAAATGAAAGACGACAATGTGTCGAAGTGTGTCGATAAAAGAAAAACACCCATTGCCTCTGTCCTGGCTAACCGACACACACATTTTTCAGCCAAACTGTCCAAGAAGTGCAGCGCTCAATGGACGATCCTTGGAAGATGCACCGGAATCTCAGGTTCTATCCTCCGAGACCACCACAGTATCGTTGCTCTGGCTTCTCCACAAGTGCTTCAGCTGGCAATTTTATTCGATTGGAATTCTCAAGTTCATTGCCGATTGTTCCGGTTTTATGGGTCCCATACTACTTAGCAGGCTAGTCGGTTTTATAGAGGATAAGAACGAACCAATCTCATATGGATATTTGTACGCACTGCTAATGTTTCTCAGTACCCTAATCGGTGAGTCATCAATTTAGCACGCATACGCAAGACCTCGAAACTTCCGCTTGGGAGTGTGCGACGAGCGTTCGTCAATGAAAAGGTTCCTATGTTATTTTGCAGGTGCGTTTTGCAACGCTCACTTTACATTCTGGATGTCCATCGTGGGTCTGAAGATACGTGCCGCCATCGTGACTTTAGTTTACAGCAAGAGTCTGCACTCCACGAGGGTACAGATAAATCGGCGCTTCACTTTCGGCGAAATCATTAATTTTATGAGTACCGACACCGATAGAATTGTGAATAGCTGTCCCAGTTTCCACGCGATGTGGAGTATACCCTTACAGGTAATACATTTTTTTTAGGCCGCCCGTATACTAATATCCTTGTCTGTCGATCGATGCGAGAGCTATCTTTTCAGTTAGCCGTGACGCTGTACCTTCTATACGATCAAATAGGAATCGCATTTTTGGCCGGTGCTGCTTTTGCCATTTTTCTTATTCCTGTGAATAAGATTATCGCCAACAAGATTGGTAAACTCAGTACGAAACTGATGAAATGTAAAGATCAGAGAGTCCGTTTAACGGGTGAGGTTTTACGGGGTATTACGACAATCAAGCTAAACGTGTGGGAGGAGCACTTTATGCGTAGCATCCTGAGTAAGTTCGCTCGATTGCTTATTATTTGCCTCTCTCTGTGGCTTAATACTATGCGTACATAATTTCCAGTCTAATTTTCATTCTTTCCATAGAATTTAGAGAAAATGAGATAAAATATTTGAAAAGTCGAAAATATCTAGATGCACTCTGCGTATATTTTTGGGCAACTACTCCTGTTCTCATTTCCATACTAACGTTCTCCGCATACGTCTGTCTTGGCAACAAACTCACGGCCAAGACGGTCTTCACGAGTATGGCGCTACTCAATATGCTAATCGGACCATTGAACGCTTTTCCATGGGTTCTCAATGGTATCACTGAGGCTTGGGTTTCCATTAAGCGAATTCAAAGAATACTGGACGTAAGCAATCGCCATTTTTCTTCGATTCTGATAACGCGTTAGTGCTCCGCAGCTGACAATGTTGGTTTTTTAAATTTTCAGTTGCCAGAAGTGCGCGTGTCCGAATATTATTCCGATCCACCGGTCGGCACGGACGTCATGCTAAAAAATGCTACATTTAGCGCCAGTAGCTTTCATGAAAGTGAGTCCGCGTCTATAGGACTTTTCGGGCCAAATGAGATTAACTGTCATCCGCCTTCCTGTACGGAGGGTCGAGGGAGTGTAACGTCAGAGGACGAAGGAACATTTACGTTGAGGAACCTCAATGTAACTGTGAGAAAGGTAGCACACGTTTCCGGGAACTTTCCGCTTTGTAACGCAATTCTGACGACATCCTCGCATCCAATTATCTATAGGGTCAACTGGTCGGAATAATGGGAAAAGTGGGCAGTGGCAAGAGTCTCTTTCTTGATGCAATCTTAGCCGAAATTACAAAAGACAGCGGCATAATGGCTGTAGGAAATCTTGAGAAAGGATTCGGATATGTCAGGCAATCGCCGTGGCTCCAAAGAGGCACCATTAGAGACAATATTTTATTTGGAAAGGCATACGATCACAATAAATACAAGTAAGTTAATACTTTTATTAACGAGAATCCGTTTGAAATGGGAGAATAGCATATGGGGCGCAACGTCATTTTATTTTCAGGCTCGTACTGAAGGCATGTGCGCTCACTGACGATCTGAACGGTCTGCCAAAGCGCGACTTGGCTGTTATCGGTGAGGCCGGAAATACCCTGAGCGGTGGACAAAAAACAAGGATAACACTGGCACGTGCAATTTATGCCGATAAGGACATTTACTTGCTGGATGATATTCTCGCCACTTTGGATGTTAAAGTGGCACGCCATGTCTTCCAAAACGTTGTCCTTGGACTCTTGAGCAATAAGACTAGAATAATCTGCACCCATCAAACGCAGTACTTGATTCATACTGATTTGGTAATCGAGATGTCAAAAGGCAAAATTTTTAGGCACGGAAAGCCAAGCGACGTTTTACGAGACTTGGAGGATTATCTATTGTCCACGGAATCGATGGAGTCCGATCTCGTGGTGACTTCGATCAAAGATTCATCGAAGGAGGAGCTTGACGAGCTTAACGAGAGTGACACGGCGGATCCTATGCTCGAGCAGGAATTCGCTGAGAAGGGGAACGTGCAATTTAATGTTTACGCATGTTACGTCTTCGCCGCCGGTCGTTATCTCGCTATATCGATCCTGTTATCTATGATACTCATGCAGATCTCTCGAAACATTACCGATCTCTGGTTGTCTTATTGGGTCACTCATGCTAACATGTCCGTCAATTCCACTGACACGCCCGATAGCTTGAAACTCGAGTATTTTCCAGAAGATCTCAGCGACGACAACGTCAATTATTATTTGACCATTTATGGTATTCTCGCGGCGCTCAATACATTCTTCACGCTCGTGAGGGCCTTCGTGTTTGCTTATGGCGGAATACAGGCTGCTATTCTGATACATAAACAACTCTTGAAGACCGTCGTCAGGGTACGTAAGGAATTTTATACTATCATCAGCTGGTTGGATTTCAATCGGAAAAGTTCCCGTAATTCGCAACTGTCTTTCTTTGCAGGCCGCGAACACTTTCTTTGACATTCAGCCACTCGGTAGAATCTTAAACAGGTTCTCGTCAGACACGTACACAATCGATGATTCATTGCCATTTATCGCAAATATATTATTTGCTCAATTCTTTGGGCTAGTTGGATCAATTGTCATAACTGCTTACGGTCTACCGTGGATATTTTTAATACTGGCGCCACTGGTGCCTATATATCATTGGATCCAGAATCATTACAGGTAAAATGTGGTAATGGCTGTCAAGTAGCTCTGCACAGAATGTTTCCCCTCCCCCGTCCCCCCGCCCCCGCCCCCCCCCGTATCTCGCTACCCTTACACCCCCCGTCCCTTGTTGCAGATTAACGTCAAGGGAATTGAAACGGCTGGCAAGCATAGCCCTTTCTCCAGTTTATACTCATTTCAATGAAACCTTGCAAGGACTCTCCAGTATCAGAGCGTTTCGAGCAGTACCTCGTTTCAAACGTGAGAACGAACTCTTCCTAGAAGCCAGTCAAAAGACCCAATTCGCTTCAGTGGCTGCAAGCCAGTGGCTCGCCCTGAGACTACAATTCATCGGCGTAGCCCTTTTGGCAGGAGTTTGCGTCATGGCAGTATTACAACATCAGTATAACATCGCAAATCCTGGTCTAATAGGACTTGCCATTACGTATACGTTATCAGTGACTGTATTATTATCTGGTGTTGTGAACGCGTTTACCGAGACCGAGAGGGAGATGATCGCCGTAGAGAGAGTAAAGGAATATCTTGAGAATACTCCTACAGAACCCACGAGTTCAGGCAACAGTCCACCTTATGCCTGGCCAAGTCAGGGAGTTATTGAATTTAGGGAAGTCATTCTTAAATACAGGTAAATTGTATCACAATCTCGTTATTTTACAATATCTCAGCCCACATCTTGTACAAAGTCAATCTTAATACTGACTTTTAGGGATCACTTGGTGCCTGCCTTAAAGGGAATATCATTCACGACGCGACCTGCCGAGAAAATTGGGATTGTAGGTAGAACAGGAGCTGGAAAAAGTTCAATATTGGCATCTCTGTTCCGAATGACGGAAGTAACTTCCGGCGAAATACTGATAGACAGTGTTAATATTCAGAATTTACGACTCAACGCACTAAGGTAACGATTCGAAACGAAACGCACTATTCGCACCGAAAAGCTTTATCGCATGAACTTTACTCATAGGTCCAGACTGACTATAATACCTCAGAGCCCATTTCTCTTTTCTGGAACAGTCCGAGAGAACATAGATCCGCTCGATCAATATCCAGATTCACAGATTTACAAAGCTCTTGAAAAATGTAACGTTCATACTCTTGTTTATCGCATGGGCGGACTCGGTGCTAGTCTAGAAGAAGGGGGGAGTAACCTAAGCGCAGGTCAGAGACAGCTGTTCTGTCTCGTCAGGGCCGTCCTTCACAGTACTAAGGTAGGGCGTTGTCCATGTGTCTGCTGCAACTCGCTTAGAGCCAAGTTTTTTTTTTAATTTTTTTAAGTAATTTTCCATACAGATTTTATGCATCGACGAAGCGACTGCCAATGTCGATCAAGAAACCGACAAGAGCATCCAAACGACTATAAAGTCCTCCTTTAGGAGTGCGACTGTGATTACTATTGCACATAGAATAAGGACTATCATGCACTGCGATAGAGTATTGGTAATGGGCGACGGAAAGATACTCGAGTTTGACGAGCCGGATCTTCTTCTTCAAGATAAGACGTCTTACTTCTACGGTCTAGTGAATCAGGAGTTCTCCGAGAAGGAGTGATGCGACATGACGCGTGTAAAGATGTATTTTTTTATTTTTCTTTTCATTTTTTTTTTTTTTTTTTTTTTTCATCGGGATAACATTAACTGTACATACGACGATGTATTCTTTGAACTCATATTGCCTCAAAGGGACGTCCACCTGTAGCACGTTTATAAACATTGTACAAAAATCAGTACTGGGAAGAAGCCAGAGTGCCAAAGCAATCGCAGAGTGCGCTTAAACGAGCAGTTCGCCCTGGACACGACAAGTTATATCGAGTTCGAACGACACGAAGTATACCATGATTTGGAGATGCTATTTATTTGCGTCCATTTGGAACGATAAATGACCCTATACCCCAAGTGTGCAATCACAGGTAAACTGAGTGTATTAAAATGGAAATAAAAATATAATGTCAGATCAACTGCATGATATTAATTGCATATTGATTAAGGATGCCGCCTTCGTCTACTAAAAATGATATACTATCAGTTCTAATACGTAATGCGAAAAGAAAATATTTTTGGTGTACAAAAGTAAAGATATTGTTATTTGCCGAGTGAGACTGCTTCCAGCAGAGATACGAACTCTTCGATTCCTACGTGTCCTCTCTTGAAGCGATCCAATTCTCTGAAGATCCTTGCGAAAACTGCAAAATCTACTCGTAAGTCAGAGGTCTCGCAAGCCGTACGCAAATCCTCGATCGTCAAGTAACATTGGACTGAAACAAAATGAGTCCTGAGCGCCCATATTGCCATGCAGGGGCTCGTGCATCTCGTCACTGCTTACGATCCTTGTCCATACGAGCGATGAAAATTTCCGCGAGGGTTATTTTGCTCACCGATAATTTTTTTCGCGAGCAACACTCAAAGTCATGCAAGGTTACCGCTTCGCACGGATAATATCGCTGAAAGGCGTGCTTGATCTCTAACTGAAAGCGAAGTATAAGTTTGATCATCAGCCGATTGATCGCAGCCGATAATAAGGACGAATTGATCGTACGCTATTCGGTCTGTATCCGAATGCTGCGATCATCGCCACTTTATACTGGTGCTTGGTGAGTCTTCCTGAAGATTCCCTATCAGCGTATGAGAAAGCCTTACAAGCAGGAAAGAGAGAAAATCCGCAATAAATCTGAAATAGCTATATACTAAAAATGTACTCTGTTTTTCTTACCTTCCTCACGCGCTCCATCTCCTTTTCGAGAAATTAAGGTCAATAGGTTATTTTTTACCTTCTGATTATACTGTCGGAAGGTTTTCGAATTAATTACGAAGTGAAAGCACGTGACAAATGCGAGGCGATCCTGCGCGGTTCACATCGAGCGCGTCAATCTGAAATTTAGTCTCGTGAGACTAAAATATCTCGTATAATATCTCGTCTCAGATTAAAAAAAAAAGAACAAATCAAGTCTGAATTATTAGGTCTGTTCGCGTTACCTAGACTTTCGGCACTTTACAGAAAGTACAGATTCTCATTGGTTACCTAAGAATATCATCCAATAAGAATTTCCACTTTTTTAAAAATGCAAAGAGTCCAAGGTAACGACCAGAAAAGTCCTATTGGCTTCTGGCATTCTCCACACGAAGAAAAACACTGACGAAGTTAAACAAAAGGGTTAAACTTCAGTTGGCGGGCGCGCTATTTCACACGTTGCGAATCCTGAAAGTGTATTTTTTTTCGAGTTGCGAGAGGATATCAACCAATATAAACGTACTGCG
The DNA here is from genome assembly GCA_030142595.1 of Trachelus iudaicus. Classification (NCBI taxonomy): domain Eukaryota; kingdom Metazoa; phylum Arthropoda; class Insecta; order Hymenoptera; family Cephidae; genus Trachelus; species Trachelus iudaicus. The sequence continues at coordinate 194,727 of JARQTH010000738.1, read as the reverse complement.
ATGGTCACCGGGCGAATGGAAAAACCACTAAAAGAAGGACAAATTCCTTATATACGCACGAGAAGTTAAGTTTGACGAAAGTAACCACAGGATTGCCCGGTCCCGATTTCGTAAACCAAGAGATCAAAGAAGTGAATGTTCTAAAGATGTAAAATAGTTAAAAAGAAAAAAAAAACTTTCAAATCGTTCAAATCGGCAAGCTATTGAGTTTCAACATTGAATTATTTCAAAAGATAACTACACCGAAGTACTATGCACCCCAACTAACCTCAAAAATAATGTCTTTACTAGTTACTCTTACTCACTAATAGTATTAACCTATTGACGTTCAGTAGTCACCGCTGCAAATAACAACGCTCCAATAGTTACTTTTGCTAGTTGCTATTAATAAATACTATTGAACTTCAATGGTAACTATTCTCAATGAAAACCTCCCGAACAGTTACTATTATTTTCTAATAGCAAGCACTATTGACAATAAATAGTTACTATTGAAATTTAATGGCAACTATTGCGAATTCAACAGGTGCAGCTGTTGGTACGTTATCGTCGTCTGGTAAGTGCATCTTTGCATGCACCTTTGAGTGAATTGCAAAGAAACTCGTTCGATGAGAATAGACGGAAATTCCTGGACGTGAATTACGGCTTCTTGAAAGCCCATTTTGGAAGAAGATCTTGGTCGTGTGACATCGAATAAAGGCCGAGTTGGCATAAGCGCAGGGCTAAGTGTGACTATACGCAGGGGTTAGGAGGGTAGACACATCACCCTTCTCGTCTCGGCGGACACTCGAGTCCTGAAGCACAGCCCAGTAGCAGGGGGCCGGCTGGCTGGCTGCTACCCCAAAAGTGCACCTAGCGAGGGGGCTCGTTCAACGAGCGCGCAGCCTTAGAGGCCCCCGTTGCTTTCAACAGGGAGACCGGTCGAACCGCTGAAAACTTTTCGAAGCTACAACGAGAGCGCAACTTGTCCTTTAATTCTATATTTTTTCTTTTTTTTTCCCTTTTTTCCGAATAACGCAGTTCTTGTAGCATGAATATTCTGAAATTGCACGAACGCCCTGTGTTACACTCTATCGGGGATAGGAGAAATAACGTCCGAGAGACGTCGAGAGCCACGTCAGTGAAAAAGCTGTGTAAAAGTCTGCATAGTAAAATGAAAAATGACTTTAATGTCGTCAGCCGCGAGAGGATAGAATTAATTTTCTAGTGCACGGAAGATTGAAAAGGCGGAAGAAATGACAATGAATTGGAATAATGAACTGTGGCAAAGAGATGTGAAATGACAAAGAAAACAAAGTGTAGTGGAGAAGCGAGCATTGTTGGAAATAATGCCTCGTGCGGCATCCATAGCTAACAAGAGAATTTTCTCGTGCAGCTAAGCTCGATTTGTTCGATGGGAAATTCTTCCGAAAGGAGCAGGCAAGTTAGAGTCAAGTGTATCGGCAGACGGCGACGAGTTGCTATTATCGCTACTGCGCCAACGCCGTAAGCCCGTCTGCGGGTTGCTACTCTTTACTTTCTCACGTGGTAGGTAACGTGACGTGATGTTACGAATCACGGTCCCAAGGCGGCTCCGGTTACCGAGACAGATAACGCTCTCGATTTCTGGTTCCCTTCGGGACGCCATCCTGCTCGGAAGCTACGCTCTCGGGTCAATTCGTATAGTTGCGCCAATGCTCTCGGAAGATTTCGTTAAGTTAGTTGAGGTCGAGATGCTCGAATCTGCCGTGGGAAGATAGTCTCGACGTACCGAGTTGCCCGGCAGAGGATCCGCCACCCGACGGAGGCGTCTCCACGGACTGGCAGAAGCATGGGTCAGATACCGGCGCGCCTCGCTGGAGATGGGCAAAGGGCTGCACAGCGGCCGGAGATCACGTTTTGTTACGGTTACCGGGCAGCGGAGGAACCTCCTGCCCGAGTTAAGGATGCCGTGTTCAGCTGTCGCCCGATGCCCTGGGGAAGCGGCCTCGAAGAATCTTCAAATGTTACGTATCGATTCGCCAAGGAACGATCTCGATTTGGTTTAAAGGGACGACTCGAAGGAGATAGAAGAGTTCTCGGCTATAAGGATCTCGACCAATCGGAATTATTGGTTCTCGGATTTGGCTATTGTCAAAGCAGTCTGTCTCGGGGTGTCTCCGGGCACCGACCGAGGTGTCACGGGCTGCCTCGCGCTCCCGCGTGCTACATATCTGTTTATAGTTTTTCTTGTCGTGTTTCGCTATCGGTATAGCAAGTTCTCGATTCGTATAGTTCTCGCGTTGCTCTCGCGATATCCAGGAAATTCTATGAATTCCGGAGGTGTAGTGCAGTGCCTTGGTGCAGTGTCCACCAGAGTGTCCTTTGGATACGGTTCTCGACTTTCTCGGATTAGCTGCACCAGCTCCGGTGAGTCTCCCAATTTATTAATTGTTGAAGGGATCTCGGTTGATAGTTAAGACTCGTTCTGTTACGTTCTCGATTCCTCGTTCTCTGTCTCTCGCAATATTTGTCTGTCTCTTACTCAGACCCTCTCTACCTCAACCCGGCAGCCTGAGCGGCCGTGCATTTCCGTAACCGTCCGCTCCCGTTCGTGCATCCAGTTGCGTTTGTTGATTTTACGCGACCCTAAATATCAGCACCTACGGTAGCGTTTCTCGATTTTTCGCGTCCCCAAAAATCTACAGGATCCGTTAAACTATCGCCTCGTTCGATAGGTTCCGTCAGAGTTCTCGTTTTGGTGGAGTTGGGCCTGTTCCACCCCAACTCCCAGTTTATACCGGTTCGTCAATTCCCAGTGGAAAAAGAATTGGCTGACGTCCGCCTGGCTTGCGGATGCACTAGCGACGGGTGGACGGCCGAAGGTAACCTAGGGTGTTTCTCTGTCGGTGTCGAGTTAAGGAAAAGAAGAAGAAATGCGTTACGGTACTATCGTCAATTGGCACTGGACTTGCTGTAACGCGGCACTGCTCGGCATCGCTGCCCTATAACGGTGGCGAGGAGAAGACAAGAGAAAGCAGAGAAAAGCTAGAGCGTGCAAGCGGCGAAGGCAAAAGGATGCGAGAACAGAGGGCGCGAAGGAAGAGAACGGCAGAAGTGTATGCTTGAAAGAGCAAAGCCAGGATGAGAATATAAGGAAGAGAGCCTCGCAAAATTTTGGAGGTAGAGTATTCAGAGTACGACGGCGTAATGTATCCTGTATAGTGGTTTTCCTAGGTAAAAAAAAAAAAAAAAAAAAAAAACACGTAACACGTCTCATATTTCCATTAAGTAAGGTAAGAAGGAGCTATACGTTGGATATATATCGGGACGGTGGCTTTTACCGTGATTAGTAAGCGAAGGGAACATAGCTCCCGTGGAGATGGAGCACCTACCAGCATTTACACGTAGATGCAGTACTCGTGTACATACAGTATATCCAGTATGCAGATGCATATGCAGTACCTACTCGTATGTAGGTCCATGGTTTCTGATGGCTCCCTTTTCGATTCTGCTGGCAAGTCGCATCTCCTTCGCCTTTGGCCTTCGATACTTCTCAGTTGCAATGCGGATGGCTCGCGCGTGATTCGCAAGCCAATGCTCTCTTCTGGCCCTAGAGCTTGAAGTGCTCTTCCTCTTTGGCTATCCTTAGCCGCAGTGCCAGTATCTTTAAATTTTTAAGATTTCTTATTATCTCTTTAAATCTCCGAATTCCGAACCGTCAATCCGACAATCTGCTATCGCCTTATAGGCCAGATAGATCTGGTGGTTCATATCGATGCAAAGTCACAGCAACTTCGAATGTCGACGACCTTTTATCTCGCGTCTCTTGTCTCTTGGCTCGACGCTTATGTAAAGCACGATACGACGCTTTATCGCGATATTGCGAGTCCTCTGTTCATAAATTCTTTATAGGCACGAGGCATACTATCAATTTCCTTGAATCCTCCCTCTAATCCCTAACTTATTTAGTAATTATCTATAGGGTATACGATTTAAAATTTTGAATTGACAGGGGTTGCACTGACAATGAGTCTCCATTAGCACCCGTAGGCCATACTATATAGTATCTACTATCCTGCTGTTACATGCTCTACTTCTCCGTATGACCCCATACCCTTCGCTCTAGTTTAGCCTGCCTATTTCTCATGTACATATAAAGTTTCACGCCATGTCCTTCGAAGATTCCGGTTAAATGAGGGCTGACAAAAACACGTGTAACTTTCAATCGGCTGAGCAGTTCCTAAAATAAGATTTCGCGTTGGGGATCCATAATTGGGTTAAATTAATTAAAAGGGAATTGCACATAGACTTACGTTAGATTGACCACAGACTATTTATTTACAACATACATTGTGACAATCGCGTGTATAGTATATGGTACAAGTATGAAATCCCTATAAAAAGCCAAGATAGCCAGATACCCAGATGGCCAGACGTGCGAGTACTCTGCGACTTATGGTGCCAAATTATGTTAATTTTAAATTAAGATCAATTCGCGTGTCGACAATATCGACCGTCGACTCGAGCTCGAATTCGGTTCGTTTTGCTACCTTTAGCTACGTTTAGAATAAAAAAACTGCTGCTTCTCGCTCATTCTTTGAGGACGCACGTTTTCCTCAAATTGACTTCATTACGGCGTCATAAGTTGCAGAGGATTCGCGTTAGGCTGTTTGGAATATACAATAACAACAATAAGTAGCAATATAATAAATCAATCGGAATATTTTTTCGTGATTTCCGATTTAGGATTTTTCTCATTAATTTAAAAGGACGGACTGCTTCTGGTCTCTCTCTCTCTCTCTCTCTCTCTCTCTCTCTGTCTCTCGAGTGCTATCCTGAAAAGTTGCGAAATCCCAGCATCGCATATATCCGCCTAGTTGTAATTGCGAATTCGGCGCAGCTTTGTCAAAGCCTTTTGTATTTGGAGATTTTCCGTTATTTGCTCTGGTACGAACATCCGCCACATTTACATTCTCGCGTTATTGGAAGGACGAATGCTTTTGAATATCGAAAAGAGTTGTGACTCGATGGTGGCTGTTGGCTGTTGACTGTTGGCTGTGTAATGTGAAAGGGACAGAAGGTGTGGATTGCATGTAGAGTAAAGGTGTGGTAGAGGTGGTAAAAGTTCTGCAGATTGTGCTGGTCAGAGCGAGAGGAGTACAGAGGCGGCGGGCAGATGACGGAAGGCGGATGAAGGAGTGGAGAGGAGGAGAGAGCGAAGAACTTGAAACAAGTGACAGAGTCTGTCTGGCTGCGGGAGCGTCCGAACGAACGACTTCCTGGTTTAATGGAATAAAGACTCGGCAGGGATTCGTTTTCTTCCGATTTACCAGTATCTCCTCTCGCGGGATCTCGTTTTTCGCCTGCTGCTGTAAGCGGCGGCATCGCGAGCACACGCTCGATCAATGCGAATCTTTCCGCGAAGGGAAAGCGAACTGCTTCGTGTGACGTCATTCAGCTTCCTTTAGCTTGGACGCACACTGTGAGACCTGTCTCGGATAAACGAACAATCTTCACAATATTTTCCTTCATTTTCCTCGTGTTCGTTTTTTCTTTTTCCGGCTTTCGCTGATTTACTATTTGAAAGTCTGACCTTTTCTGCGCACTTTTCGATTTTCAACACTCGGGGCAGAAGAGCTAGAAGGAAGCGCTTGCCAAAATCCCAAAGACATTTCACGGAAATGTCAAAATTGTTATTTACATTCGCATTGTCTCTCATAGCAGTTGAAAAGTAACGAATCCAATTCGAAAATTACGCTTATCGATTGGGATGAACACACTCGTCAGAAATGTCAGAAATCGATACTTCCGGCCTCTTATTTCGATTGTACTTTCAGTGAAAGGCTGACATCGAGCGGAAGAAAAATGAAAGTATAGTAGAAAATAATTGAAATCGCCGTAAAGTTTCATCAAAACTCGAGATGCTGCTCGAGGAGCTGCTATTTTGAAAGTGAAATCAAGTGACAGTTAGAGAAAAGGAAGTTCTCCTCCGCGCTCTCATCTGCCCGCCTTCCCCCTCTTCTCTTCTCTCGCTCCTTCTTGCGAAAATCAATTTCGAGCAACCGAAACAACAGTGGCTTTGGCAAATTCCGAATTGACTTGCCAATGCCGAACTTTTAGACCTTCGTATACTTTCCGATCGAATTTTTCAAGTTTGGACTGCAATATTTCCATTGAACGATCATCGCCATTCTCTGCTGTAGGAGCACAGCAGGGCACGAAGCAAAAGTTATTTTATACCGCGACGCAACATCGGCTGGGTGAAGGGTCATGTTGTAATTCGACGTGACACTCGATCTGAAAATCGGTAATTGATCGAAAAATTTTGAAGTATAAAAATGATCCTGCATTCGCGTGCTCGATGCGTTGGGCACAGAGACCTCCGTCAATAAAACCGCCTTCTTTCATTGGCTAACACTCGTAAATAATTATTAAGGCAAGAACGCATGAATCAATACCCATGACCGTCGTGAAAATTCAGAGGCACGACGCCACTACTCAGGATTCCAGACTGCTTTATAACTGTAGTAACGATCCGACTGTGTCGAATCGTCGTGGCGGCAAGTCGCTCGTTACATATAGTAATTATTTTCGATACGGCGTTAATTAATAAACGGTAAGTAGAGAGCCAGAAAGAAGTGGACCGAGTGCAAACGGCAATTTAATTGCATGTACCGCGAGCGCCTGCGGTGCGTACGCGCGCATAAAGTACTCTGCGACATTTGCACCTTCGTCAGCGTGCGTGGACGTGTTCAGTGTGTGCGCGCGAGTGTGCCAGTTCCATATCTACGCACACCCATCCGCCGATAGGTTCCTAGAGATTCTTATGCTCTGGAACCGCTTGGCAATGACACGACACGGTACCTGCCATCGAGGTACCGCGTACCTCTCCTGTACGCTGCACTGCGCTGGTCGTCGTCGTCGTTGTTACGTCGTTACGTATCTTATGAGCTTCTTCATAGTTTCTATGCAAGCCAAGCGAAGCGTCTAGCAAAACCCTGCGGTATTGTTGGTCCCTTTTTTGCTGCACCCTTCATCCGCAATCCGCAATTCGCGTGCGCACCCTCTTGCTGCATGATACTCGACCCAAAGTATCACGAAATTTCCACCAGCGAATTATTAATCAAACCTCTGGAATTGGAATACCTGCTGTGTTTCTCGTGATATTGAAGATAGCCGCGGAAAATGTACGTCCCGCAATAGTGAACTTTATTAGGAAATAAGTTGCGTATAGTTTGTCGTTGCGTAAGGAACCTTTCCGATACGCATCCGACGCACCGATGTGTCGAACCAGTAGGATATTGTGGAGATTTCCGACTGTGGGGCACAAAAACTGCTGCACCGTACGTATAGGTAGATATACACGGATATATCGACACATTGCTAGGCCCGGCAGCCTGTCTCAAAATCGTAATACGGAACCTGTCAATTCTCTCCGACGTTGTTCTTCCTCATAATTCATAGCCATCGAACCAGATCTAACGCGATACCGTAGGAATAGCTCCTACCAGCTCGAATAGATAGGTATTTCGAACATATCGTAACGCGTAGTCAGGCCGTGAAGCCTGTGTGGGCTTCGCGATATTCGGAAAGTTCTATCGCGTTATAAGCGTAGCGAAGTTACATCTGAAACAAAAAAAGATGCTATCCTCCTCGCGGCCCAACTTACGACGTTTATCATTTTCAGCGACCGCGTATTTTGTCGGCAACAGGCAATAAGAGCAATAACAACGATAAGAGGATCATTTATGATCACTCGATCAGGAATCATATAAAATTTTAATTTTCGTCCAAGGAAACATTTAAATATAAACGTACTTTTTCACTACCTGTTCGTTCGTGCGTCTACGCTGTGCCGATCATCGTGCCATGCGGAATTTATTAACGATTTTTCGGTGGATTCTTTTAAGAGACAAAAGTGTATAGACACTATCGTTTAGTTCTACGAAGACGTAAAGTGGTCTCGCCAAGTGGTTGCCGGATTCTCCTGTAAATGTATGAGAGTCAAGTAGAAGGAGAAAGACAGTCATAAAAGAGGATGCAAAAGCGAGAAGTCTGCTTCACGGATGGCTGCTTTGCGATACGTGTCTTGGCAAATATTAGGGTTACATTCGTGTTCTGCGTCCTCCGTTCCCGATTCGCCATACAATTCCGCGCAATGTTTTCATTTAATATCCAGTGAATACCCGGCCAATTCGACATCCGCATTCATGGAAAAGATTGCGAGAGCCATTTCCCGTGACTCTGGTAAGATGTCGTTTTTAAGGTCTTTAAGATAGCTGCAGAGCGAATAGCCGTTACCGTCCTACGCCCTCGCTCTTTCGCCTTTCGCGTAGCAACTCGTTCTTGGTTAAACACAGCATCGCCCCGGCAAGAGTCGAGCTGGTTGACATTGCGCGGCCACGTCGCAACGACATCCGGAAGGGAACAGAGTGAAATAAAAAAGGGATGCGAGAAATCTAATGACGACCGAGCAGCGTCAGGCCCTTTCGTTTCCTCGCGCCCTCCCCCCCCCCACCCCCCACCCGCTCCACAATTCTCCTAAATTCTCCTAAATTCTACAGATTTTATCTCGAGCTCCGCTTCCTTCTACTATGCGTTCGAATTTTCGTTTCTTCTTCCTTCAATCGTTTTTGATCCCGCAAGGTATAAGTCTCTGTATGAGACTCCCGCAGAGATTGATCACGGAAGCACAAGAATAAATTTGGTCAAGGTTAAAAAATTGCTCTCTTTACACGTGTCTCTAGTCCCCGGGTTCAAGAGTCTCGGATACTTTAAGGCGTCACTTCGATTCTCATTGATGTTTAAGGATAAGTGTTCAAGTTGGCACGGCTCTTAAAAGTCATTCTATATATTTTGAACAACTGCGAAGAAATTACTTTTCGCAGGTACATCGTTTCCTTCCGCCCTAAGGTCTTTACGATGACGCGTGCCACCTTTCGCTAGCAGCCACGGTCTCACATACAGGGTCTTGCAACACGCCCAATTGTCAGTGGCGGAGGAAGTCGTCTTAAAGAAGCAGGGTGCATTTGAACTTTTAGTCACAAGCGTCGCTGTGATCGAGTGATCCCTTATCTATCTCACTCTAGAGCCGGCTGTGGAAGAAAGAAATGGGAACGGATCTCTTGATCGGAACGCCTCTTGCGGTCATGAAGGGAAATGAAATATGCTTCTTTATGAGGACGATCCCTCCGTAGGAGTTGCAAGACCTGTATGTAAGACCGTGCTACGATGAGCTATTATGCCTACCCCCAATAGCACAGCCAGTGTTACCTTTAGTATTACTATTCAATAATTTGCCAACCATTTAACGAGAAGTAGCAGCTTGTCACTTCTTCTGGATGGAGGCCCGTGACGATGCCCTGTTACATTGAATCTTATTCTATAGAAGTGAGGAAAGGACGTGAGATTGCATTGGACTCCTTCGCGAGTAAGCCATTAAAACTGAGAAAACGAAAAGAGGCGATACGTGGAGAAGAAGTCATCGGTGAACAGAGGGTGGTGCATCCTGGGAGAGACGGTTAGCGAGATATACATATTGTAACCTTATTTGCACGATGTGGTTCTCCAGATCGTGCCAGAAAGGCGGGTACGAGCAAGAATCGACCGTTAGGAATTTAGGGAAGATATCAGGGGGAACGAATGAAAGTGAGACTGTGTTTTAGAAATTACAAAAGAAAAATATATTGTCCTATAACGGAATACAAAGAGGGTTAGTGCAGGTCCAGCCTACCCAGGATGCTGGGTGTTAGTTGGCAAATAATGAATATAAACGTAAGTGGAAAGTAGTAATTATTTAGCTCGTTTACTTTACGATTACTACGAATGAATGAATGCTCGAGCCGAAGCTCTTATCTAGTGACCTACAACACAGTACGTAGGACGATTCGAAATGGTGATTCGATGGCAGGCCAACCAGCAGTGTACGTGAACAAGTCGATGCGTTACGCGTAAGGGGCGCTTGTGCACTGGCACGATGCTGGCGCAAGAGCGAGGAAGCCCATAAGGGGCTGCACGCTGCTTTTGTTTGGCTGAAGTGCGTTTTGCCTTGGTGTGAGTCACACTGAGCGCGAATGTGCGTGAATGTGCGTGAATGAACGGCTGGCGCGGGGCAGGGTGAGACTCGGAGGTGTGTTGGCGATACGCGTGCGACACGCCGAGTGTACATCGTACCCGTAGACCGGTTGACACGGGGAGACATCCTCACGGAGACTCACGGATAGGCACAAGGTACGTGCACGGATAATAAGAATATCCAGGAAAGTATAATATGTATATAGACAGTCGTTAGTGGGTGCTGACGTTTTATTTATCAGCACTGATGGCTTTTTCGTATACGAGCATCTGTCATGCTTTCTTTCTCTCGTCCCTGGGAACCACCGAAAGGGATACTCGGGTTATCTCGAACCTACAAATCCTGCCCCTTTAATTCCTTTCTTTTAAGTGTAATCGTCTTCTTCTTCTTCTCGAGGAACGCATTCCACCTTGCGTACATCCATACTATGCAATATGCAATGCAATCGAATTGGGAGGTGAAATACATGGTGTTGTATAAACATTGCGCAATGTTCTTACAATTAGTTATTTCTATCAGTGTTATTAGGTTATTAGCTATTAGATGTATACATTACATACCTACATACCTAGGTATCTAAACTGTCGCGTTGTACTCCGTTGGAAATTCCATCACTGACTCAGAACCTTGGGCTGCCGAATGCTGCGTTTGTATCAGCAGATAACGGCATAACTTCCGAATTCCGGGGTAAGGAAACGTGAATGCGACAGACGAGGAATCATCTGGAGACCCGAATGCCGAATGCCTCTTGAAAGGACAGCCGCAACACTTATTATATCGCATTAACAAAATGGCGAACTCGTCTAGTGTTAAGACGCTGGACGCGACGGAGGAACTTGAAGGATAAGGAAATATTGCTGAGACAAATAATATTCCACAAAGAGATAGAGAATTTATATAGCTGCCGCGTCATTGTAGGAATTCGTCTGGCACGCGGGATGTCATTTCTGTGCTACTCTTATTTTCTCACTGATACTGATATCTAGTACATACATACATACTAGTACGACTCGTCCAATCGGCATATTGGGGCTAGCACAGCTGGGCTCTTGGGACTTTGAAAGCTCCAATTATTAGGCGCCAAAAATTCTACAGAGAGTAAAGTACTCGTAACAGGAGCGACGAGTCCTCCGAAACTAGAGGGACAGATAAATAGATATAGATCGATATCTTTATTTCGCACTATAATAAAATCGTATTGGAGTATCCCGGCATACTTTAATTACCTTGAAAATATGCTCAATTATGTATTCTAAATCCCAGTATACCATATAAACATGGTCCTCTGACGTTTCTCGCTCTCTCTCTCTCTCTCTCTCTCTCTCTTGAAACCATCAATCAATCAATCAATCTCTGTCCACATGTTTTTCTGTTCCGTGTGTATCGAAATGGTGAACCCAATATCCTGAATCGGTGGATATATTGACGCGGTATTCTTCAGCCCGTCGATAGGGAAGACTTTGGTTTATCAGCATGTGCGTCGTGCAGCTCTTGCACCGTTATTATGGCTAGTATGCACGGCTGCCAAAGGCAAAATTGGACAAAGTCTGACAGACAGAGAGAGAGAGAGAGGGGGGGGGTTATATTTGCTATTTTACGATAAAAGAGAACCCGGAGAAACGAAGCTGGAGAGCAGTGTAGGAGTAAGAGATATCGGAACACTGTGGCGAGCGAGCGGGTTGGCTGATGGTTGGCTCGTTGGTTGGCGGACAGGCAAGCAAGCAAGCGAGCAAGCAAGCACGCACGCGGATCCTAAAATAAGAAGACGTTTGGGGAGTGACTGAGAAGGAGAGAGAGAGAGAGAGAGAGAGAGAGAGAGAGAGAGAGAACGGTCAGGGGCGGATCGGAAAAGGGAGTCCCAGGCGCATAGCGTCGGCGGGCAGTAGACGCGCAGCCGCCGGAACGCGCGCATCCTAGCATTCGCGTTTCTACCGAGCCCCGCGAAACCACGTTCTTCGTCCTGGCAATCTTGGTAATCTTTGCCGATCTCCGTTCCGGGTCTAACCCTATTAGATTTCCTCGACGTTTCATTTGTGTCCGCGAGTGTATCGAGCTTGCACGCGACTCCATAATCTCTATACTCCAGGTGCGATGACGTTTTAGCGAAAGTAAAAAAAGAGCGAAAACATATTTCACATATCGATCATACGAATACTTTCTTCTCCGAATTCAGCGTCAAATCAACGGGCTGTTCGATCTCGTTAACGATGCAAATTCATTGCGAGGATTCTACGTTATCCTGGGAAGTATCCTTTCGGCACGCAGGACTCACCGCACCTCCGTCCTCACGTTAGAAGATGGAACCGCGGGAGACAACACTGCTGTCTATTCTTCAGCACGGATCGTCCCCTCGTTTCTTTTCCTTCTTCGGTCTTGGGAACGAGAGTCGAGGGCGTCGCAACGAGATCGCGAAGACCCGCGCACACGCGATGCAACGATCCGAGATCAATCGGTTGCCGGTCCTGCGCTACCGCAGCTCCTCCTTTGTTCCATCCGTGCGGCGGATGCAGCTCGTGTGATAATACAGTGCGCTTTCGTGATCGCTGCTCAGAGTTCTCGGTGAGATCGCGTTCGCGATTGTCAGCCGATTTATAAAATCGAGAGACGCAACTGCGTCGTCGGCATTGTCGTTAACGATCACCGTTAACCGGCATCAGCAATCGGATCGTCGTGTCTTTACGCGTCACGGGGAGTCGTAGAGCACTCCTGTGCCAAGGATGCATCACTCAATAAAATCCCGGTGCTGCACTGACTGATTTTATTCCACCTGCCTCTTAGGGAACGGTGAAATTTCAGCTCCGAGAATCGGTAAGTTGTCCGTTCGGATGATAGACTACCGCCCTTATATTCCTCTGTAGGCCTCTTACCTTAAAACTCTTAGTCTCCATCGCGCGTTATTACGAGCACAGCGCGTCTTTCAAAATGATCCCCAGTCCCTTTGATGACTATTGCGTTCAGCGTCGTCGTACATGTAACAAATAGGAAGCGCGTTCACGTGTGACAGGCTTATCGTAATCTACGTGTTTCAAGTACGATGCGCTTGCACGGAGAAAAATGTATAGTTGGGATTACTGGAGCAATGGTTAGTGTTTGGAAAACTAGAAATTCCAGCGAGTATCACTGCTCCGGTAATCGCAGCTACACATTTTTTTTTTTCAGAGGATCCGGACGTCAACGGATTCGAGGCTCGTTTGTCCAATTAGAGCTATAATCAATCGATTTGCCCAAGAGAAACTGAAAGACGAGCAGCAGGAAACACTGAGACAGAATGGGCATGCCGTTCCCGGGCCAGGACGTTCTCATGCCGATTTTGCTCCTGATTGTGAGTCTTGCACGTCTCTATATTGTCCCAACGGAGTGAATACCGTCACGACCTCTACGTATCAGCGTTACCGTACAGATACGTCGCGCGTTGTCACGTCGTATTCTACGTTAATTAGCATAGCTCAGCGCATGTATCCGATATGTCTGATCTTCTCAGGACCTCTCACGCTGTCGGACCTACACACGATCGGTCTTCCTGTTCCACGTAGAGTGGGCAATCGGTGCGTCAGAGTATACATATGTGTATCGATACGTGCACAGTGCAAATCCGACCGTGTTATTCCCTATCCTTTCTATGGTAGTCACTTTTTACATAATTACGAGTCTTTCGTGTTATTCCAAAGTGTAATAAAAAGAACAGACTTGCGAGTGTGCAAAAAAGTGACTGCCATAGGTGAAAAAGTGACAGGGAATGACACACATGAATTTACAGTGAACGTATGGAACACAAGCAAAATCATATGTCGGCCGGGCATCTTTTGCATTTTATACTAACAATAAGGGAATATCAGCTGACAACGAACAGGTTAAACAAGCATCACGTTAAAACGGTTAGCGATTCGCGCGTTTAATCGATCCTCATCGACTCAATCTTGTCGGCTCGTCGGCTCGTCGGCTCGTCGGCTCGTCACCCCTTTCGTTCGGTAGGCCGCACGGCAAACTGTAAAAAAACCCCATTAACTGTAAAATAATATTAGCCAGAATCCACCGAAGCACGCGTCGTTTATAAATAATTAGCAGTCTGCTAAATGATGCAACGCCACTGCAGCCGACTACGTCACAGGTCACAGGTCACAGGTCACAGGTCACGGGCGCCTGCACTCGTACGAGCTAAAGACGAGTGCAGAACTTCCGAGAGAAATAAAGTTCCGGTTCTCCCGTTTCGATTTTCCTTCGCCAACCATCTCTCTCGTATCCTTTTACTTATACTTGCACGCGGATCCTCCTTAACACACGCACGCTTGTTGTATTGTTTACTTGCACGAACGACTATCGAGAATACGATTAATTTTGAATAAACATGTGATTTGCTGGTTGAGTGTTCTCAATTGATTTTCTGAAGATAACTCCCGTCCCGGCCCGCCCCGCCCCCTATTCGTAGACACCTTTGCCGCACGCTGGAAATAGGACTGCATCGTGACATATAACGCTGGTTATTCGCGGTTACACGCGCATCGGCTGGTCCTCGTTTACGAGCTGGTTAATTATTTATGTTAGCAAAGCATTATTTGCATTATTTAATTTAATTGGCCAGGAATCGTAGTCGCTCCTGAAAAGCAATTCGGTTGACATTGCCAAGCGGAAAGCCAAATAATTGAATTTATGTGACCCTCGTGGTATAAATCCAGCCTTTTCGGAATTACGCAGTATGGCTGAATACGAACTGCTATTTAATGGCCGGCTCTCTGGTTATCCAATGTGAAGCATGGTGCCGGCATAATTTAACCAAGAATGAAAAGTCACGTTTCGGCTTAAAGAGGCGACCAAGCAAGTGGACGCTGGATTCGTGTATCGCGTATATGCATACTCTACCAAGGAATGGCACTTCGTAGTCCCCTCGAATCTGGTGGATCTCTCACGGACATCGAATCGCTCTCCCGATTATAACTAGGATGGATAATTGCCTCGAAGACCTTCGATCCATATAGAATCTCGCTCTTCACCCTTTCCTTCCTTTCGTTAAACCTTTTACTCCTTCAGGACCTGCTCTCTCACTTCGCATTCGGATTCCTAGTTTCGCCGCTCGTAGTGCTGAAGTTTGCGAGCCGAAGTTCGTCGAACTCGCACAGTCGCACTACTTTGCGTGTCATTGATTCGCAGTTAATCTCGAGTGGGTCGCTAATTAAGGAGAAGACCAGCTGCCATCCAACCGACACCGGCCTCACTCCCATAATCGTTATACAGTATATATCGCCGTCATCCTCGTAAATTCGTGATGAAACAACATCGTCACCGGATATCGCGAATGAGCCACGTGAGTCACGTTGGCTCGAATCGAACGTCAGCCGAGTATCTTGACGTTCCCGGCTTATTGCTCGTAACTGGCGAGTTCCTTATTCCCGTTGTCGTTGATTGTCGTTAGCTCGCTCGGTCGGAGGGCAGCAATCTGCAACTTCAAAATTCAAGAATTTACCAATGTTTGGCATTACCAACATATGGCAGTCATTTGCTGGCTAGATCATGATTACTTGTTTATTAGCGCGTACCTGCTCTCGATTCCCTGGCGCGCACGGCAACGCGGCAACTCGCGAGGCCACTTTCCATAGAAGCAGAGTTGACTGCTCAATTAATAAAAACAAAATTATTCTGGAGATCCATTTTGCGTAGTCGGATGTCAATTTTTTTATAAGATACATTGAAATGATATACATACGTATACGTATGATACGGCATCTGATGGACCTGCATTGCTTATCGTGTCGGGCTGAAGGACGAATCGCGTGCCATCTGCCAGCTGATGAGCGCGCGGTTATTTCTGGAGGTTCGTAATCTTTACGAGGTGTCTCAAACCTGGTGTCTACAGGCCTGGTACGTGCGAGCCATTAATTAAGCAACGCATGCTCTCTCCCATCGTGCTAACAAAATACTTTTTACCTTTCTATTTGGCTCGCTCCGGGGACACATGGGGAAAGAGGCACGAGTCGGCATTCAATCGTAAAATTGGTCACGTGGCTGGAAATCTTTTCAATGGAAAATGGAGTAAAGTAGGGTAGGGTAGGGTAGGGCGGACTGGGATACCGAGGGATGGGGGGGGGGGGATGCATTCGAGGACGATCGAGGGCGACTTGTTACGCAAGCTAATCGAACCGAAGGTCTGGACCGTATTTGTCCTCCTGTCCTCGAACGATTCGGACCCTCGTCAACCGCAGCCCTTATTTAGGTTTACGCACTCGCGATGGCAGTTCCGCTTTCTTTAAAATTCCAGAAGAACTATTTGCCAGCGGAGTATGCAAAATGGTCGGCCATATCACATATGTATATGTACGTAGAGGCGTAAGTTTAATATAAAAAAGCAAAAGCATCATTTGACCTGCAGCCCAACGACTGTCGAGTCGGAAGAGATTGATTGTGGCTCGTGTGATATCAATAGTCGAAAAACATGGCCAATTGAAAAGCAATTTCAATTTTGGCCGAATATTCTTGAACGACCTGTATCACGAGTCATTGCGCGCGGAAGAGTCTGCGAGGTCAAAGTTGGTCCTTACGTATATAAAAAATAAGAAAATTATCGCATTTATCGTAATTACTTGAAATTAGCAACGCACATAAACGTATACTCGTATGATCGATCGGTATAAGTCAACCGATTCAAAAGTACAGATTCTCTCTGATTGTTAATATCTTTATCCCCTGTGCTCTCCGAACGTCGAAATGATAAACCATGATTTAGCAAGGTTTACCACAGTTACGAAAATGATGAGAAAATGTTGAAGAAGTCGGGCAACACTTTCACAGAGTGTCGAGCAGTTGGCGTTTCCTTGAACGAACGAACGAACCATCATGCATCATGGGGCGATATCATTTGCACAGCCAATTTGCAAAATCAATAAAATAGATAGCCAGCTAGCCGCTCGTCTATTCATCCATCGATCCATTCGTGCAGCAGCGAGAATGTTAGGTTCCGCAGTTTCTCTATGATACTGATGAAGCTGATGCAAATAGACTTCTCTCCACTGCAGTAGATATCCTTTCTGTATTTCTTTATTCACCTTCCTTGCGTTTGTTTGCCAATGACGCGAATGACCGACTACCTGGCTGTTTTTTCTCTTTCACTCAGGATCGAGCGTAGAGCGAGCTTCAACGTGAATGCATTGCGAATCACTAGAACGAGGCAACCGTCAAACGCGAGACACATGCAATTCAATCAGAAAGATGGCATACGTAGCCAATTGGATCCATATGCTAGTAAGTTTAATTAGAAAATTTTATTAGGTTTGTTCACTCGTGAATCTCCGATTCAACGAATTGTCTATAAGAATGGATTTAAGCGGTTAAGCGGTTCGGTCTACTATCGAGCGTCCAGCTATCGACTTGACGCGTTAGACGCGATGGCTTTATCGTTATTGGCGTGCGAAATCTCTCTCTCTCTCTCTCTCTCTCTCTCTCTCAGTCTGATTATTTTTAACTTTACCTTCCTCCAGCAACTCGCTCTCTCGCTTCATTTGTTTCTATGTATGCGTTCGCGAATACGGTTTATCGAATGGATTCGGCACATGCGAGAATTTACGCAAATTGTCTGTCGGTTGCGTCGACTGCGCTTTGGATCAACCCAGAAGGTTCCATTACCTGATTGCGAAGAGTAATTATGCGTTGTGCCGCACTCTGACCCCAGGCTCTATTCCCATTAATGGGTTTCTCTTCTCGACTATAGACAGAGACAGACAAAGTCACCTACACAGACTCATTGCAGGATACACAAGTTGTCGTCCGGCACTGTTTCCCCATTAATAATTTAATCGCGACTGGCGCATCGCCGTTAAATCAATTTCTGACGATCTCGTTGATGCAGCAACGCCTCACCGCGAAACATGTGCGCATTGTATTATATTGTATAACGGACACGCAAACGCGTTAACACCGGAACACGCAATACGCATCTTCTTGATCTCATTGATTGGACCCCGTGCATCGAAGCTCTCTCTCTCTCTCTCTTTACCTCTTTTGCCGTTTCGACGTACCGACAAATGTTAATCTCCCCTCTCGAGCCTCTCGAGCCTCCGGACCACGACGTTCGAGATTTATCCTGGGCACGCACGTTCCGCTGCAGCTTCCCTAGCGCGCGTGCCGTTTTCGCGAAAAAACGCGAGAAGAAAGAATCATCCGCGTCCCGTTAACTAGTCTACGTGACCGAGTCTACGAGCCCAGGGGAATGCCTCTCGTTATCGCGAAGAAATTCCAGTGCGGTTCGCCGAGCTGTGCCATTCCGCGTATGTGTGTACCTTTTATCGTATACACGGTAATACCTATATTCTTGAAAAGTGGAAACTCCTGACGATCACGAGGAGGACTCTCCTCGCTTGCCAATTTACCTTTGGTTCAATTAACTGATGAACTCTAATCCCTCTGGCGTCGATCCCTACGACGTATCCTGCAGTCGATCCTACACGGTGCCATCCTACGCTCTGTGAATCTGGTTATGGCCTACACCAGAGCCCCTCTTTTCATGGATTTTCGTGGTCTCGGCAGGCAGCGGAAGTAACGTGTCCTTCCATAAAGATATTCGTTGCAACTTTCGCCCTTCGGTGCTCTTCGACATCCGGCATCCTACACCGAAGCGCGTACGTACACGTATAGTATTGTACATATAGTATTGCACTGTAAAATCGAACCGTCGAAGGGAATCATCATCCGCGTGAGCGTGGGTGCAGAAGCTGCAAGAGGGCATTCACTCTTGTAGAAACCTGAAACATTTAGCGACCGTATTACGTGGAAATCCTCGAGGACGTTGTGCAACCCGTGGGCGTAAACTCCGTACGATTGTAGTATGCTTTTAGCAATATAAAAATTTAACCAGTAGATTTTTATGATGTATCGACGGCTTATTGAAGTAATCGCTAAGAAATAACCACTGACACGTCCTCTTTATTATCATCCGCAGGATTCCCTTGCGCGTGGCAGTGTGCCCGTGTAACCATAAATGTCATAATAATGTATCTCTGCAGTCCCGCGATCTCAGTTCACTTTCATCTGGTGTCCGTCAACCGGATAGGGTTTCTTCCCCGGTGCATCGCTGTCTTACCAGGAGGCTTCCTTTCCTTCGCTTCGCTGTCCGATCTCGGCTGTCCTTATATAGTTATTTTAGTGCTTGCCGGCGTACGCCTGTTGCACCCCTTCTCTTCGCGGATCAGCCTAGATACGTATTACGATTTGGTTTAAAGGGACGACTCGAGGGAGATGGAAGAATTATTGGCTATAAGGATCTCGATCAATCGGAATGATTGGTTCTCGTATTTGGCTACTGTCAAAGCAGTCTGTCTCGGGACACCGACCGAGGTGTCACGAGCTGCGTCGCGCTCCCGTCTTATCTGTTGACAGTTTTTCTAACTGCGTTTCGATACGGTATAGAAGGTTCTCGCTCGCGTAGTTCTCGCGTTGTTCTCGTGAAATTCAGGAAATTCTATGGATTTCCCGCGCGTGTTTCGGCGGTGCAGTGCTGTGACTTACAATTAGTGCAGTGCCCACCCGAGTGTTCCTTGGATACGGTTCTCGACCTTCTCGGATTAGCTGCACCAGCTCCGGTGAGTACTCCCAATTTATTAATTGGTGGAGGGATGTCGATTTGATAGTTCAGATTCGTTCTGCGACGTTCTCGATCCGTTGCTCTCTGTATCGCGCACTATTTTTTGCCTGACGTTTACTTCGACCCTCTCTGGCTCAACCCAGCAGCCTGAGCGGCCGTGCATTTTCGTTCGTGCATCCAGTTACGTTTGCTGATTTTACGCGTCCCCAAAAATCGACAGGATCCGTTAAGCTGTCGTCTCTTCCGATAGGATCCGTCAGAGCTCTCGTTTTGGTGGAGTTGGGCCTGTTCCATCCCAACTCCCAGGTCATATCGACTTGTCAGTTCCCGGTGAAAAAAAGAATTTGCTGGCTCCCGCCTGGCTGATGGGTATATGGTGCACGTATCACTCGCGGACCGAACGCCGTCGGCACCGAACGCATTCAGATAATCGTAATCCATCGATACTATGCTCGCCCTGCACAGCCGCGGCGGTCGACATCAGCATAAACGTGCAGGCTGCTCTCACAATCAGGAGAGCTCCCACTACGAAATTCGCACACAGGCAACCGTATAGGCAATAGGCATATCCTCCCCTTACCTTGCAGCCACGTAGACGACTAATGTCCTACACAATTAACATACTTCAAATCCTCCTTTCTCACTTCTCTCTGCTTATCTCCTCTTCCACTCTTACTCTTCTTCTCTTGCTCCCTATACTTTTTCTTCCGTTCGTGGCCCGACTCGAGAGACGAATTCGCGTAATTATTGCAATTAGTATAGTAAGTAATTCTAAGGCCCCAAAGTTCTTCCTGTAAACCCGTCGAAAGCGACCGGAGCATCTCCGTGACGCTTGCTGAGCTTAGAGACGAGGGCCATAGTCTCCGTGAAGGTAAGAGTTAATTTCCTCCAGTGTTTTTCATGGTGCGCTCAGTAATTACGCAATTAATTAGTAAAACCGCGAGCTCTCGGTCTCGATGCTCGGAGACGTCTTCGAGGCGCCTTACTAACGTTCTAATTGGGATGACGTACATGCGCATACTGTAGACCACTCATTCGGTGCAACATAGTGCACGAAGATAGAGTATACGGTTAGGTGTGTGTGCGTGCGCGTGTGTGTCGAAAAAACAGTACTTAGTCATTGCAATCAGGAACTGTCACACAAATGTAACATTGCAACTTATCTCTCGTCGTAGCCGTAACGTCTGGATGCTTTTCCCAACTGATTTGGAAAGTGGCCAGTCTCGCATACGAATGGATGATTTCGCTTATTTTTCATGGTATCGCTTAATATCATTTCTTACAAGAAATCTGTTCTACAAGGGTTACCGGTTACCGGAAGTTATAGATGGAACTACTTTTCAAAGTGAATCGAGTTACTTGGTCTTCTTGGCATGGGTTACGCATTCCGCCGATGCAGACTGCAGATTTGATGCAAAAACTTTTCACAGGAAATAAGAAAGAAATACGTGCTGGCGCCACGTTAGTAGCTTATTCACAAAAGTGCTGCGCCGCTGTGCTTCACGACTGTCGTTTGGTACGTCGCGAGGCATATTGGTCCGCCTGCGTTCGATCTTCTCCTTTCTCTTCGTCATTCCTCAGGGCGGACTTCTTTCTTGAGATTCTCATTTCACGTTCTTTACGTGCTGCGCATTACTTCCGGTAAAAATAGTAGAACTGTATAAGCATAGCAAAGAGGCATCAAGTACCGGCAGTCCGCTCTTGTCCTCTCACTGCTGCCAACCTGCGAATGCAAACTATTGTTCCTCCTCGCATGGACAGCACAGCCGGAAAGATTTATTATAATTATGGGTCATAAGTATATGCGAATCGTCGAGGACCGTCACCGTCGTTCGTACAAAAGCAGAAATTTCTTTCCGGTACTATTATCGTAAATTAGCCTATGATTTTTGTTATTCTTTCACTTTTCCATTTGCACTGAAAGAAGATCGACTGCAGCTGCTGTAGAGAAGTGGAAGGTCAAAGAAGATCGGTGGAGGTATCTGTGCTGGTCGGGAACATTAAGCCGATCGCTTCCTCTCGTCCTGTCCGAAGTGGCTTATCACAGTCTTATCACGCTTGTGTCGCTCTGTATTAATCCGAAAAGCTCAGTGATTCTCATCGTGAGCTCAGTGAGTGTGACCAATGTCCATGTTGTCCGTCCTTAAGCCTAGATAAGCATGCAAGAAGTCGGCACCGCATGAAAGTACAAAAATAGCAATACAATGTCTGGACCCGCGATCAGCCCCTCCGCAGTACGCATATAAATAATTCTCTCAGCGACGTTTATTAGAAAGTTGTTGAGGCGCGTCGGCACCTTGTTATTAAAGCGAGGACGTGCCGTTATACGTCGTCGTGCCCATGGGAATTCGTTTCGCGGAAGAAGGCAAGGGCTCCTCCTCGATGGCCGATCAGTCGTTAAGTTGGCTACAAGTGACTCTGAGCTTTCCTCAAGTTTTCCCTGTTTGCCCTACTGCCGCGTACGGCCCTCTGCCACACGGAACCAGTGCTGGTTCCGATTAGCATTTCTCTCTACACGCGATTGGAGATCTCTGGTTAAATGCCAGGATTATCTGTACCACGTGCGCTTCGCTCGCTGCTACTTCGTTGTTTTGCTCTTCCGAGGCCGCACGAGCGCAAACGAGACCCCAGCAGAGCTTTTGCTTTCGCGTGCGCCGATGCCGAGGGCTCCTTGAGGGCCACGAGAAAAGTATAGGGTTCTTAAAAACGGATCCATTAAAGTTTTTCCGCTCTGCTTTCCGCCTCGCCTTTCCCCTCATTCCGTTTCTCCCGCACTCCCGACCGGCTCGTCATGCGTTTGTTTCAGCTGGAAAGAAGATTTCGCGTTTCTGCCATTCATGCCCAGCTCTATGGCACTAAGTACGACCACTGTCGCCGCTTATACATATACAAATGTATAATGCAAGTTAACGTAATTTTGAATTGCCGCTGCCACTGCTGGCTCGCAGTGCCGTATGCTATAACACTGTACCTTATACAGTATATCTGTATACGTATACTGGGCTTTCTTAAAGAATCGATAGCCTTCCACCTTGGCTGCTGGTGCAAGTCTTGACGAAGAGGATGTGTCGATTAAAACGCCCGAATACACTTTAAAAGTTTAATATTTCTGGTCGATCAGGGTGCCGCGATAACAAAGCTGATCGAAGCCAATCGACAGCAGAGACGACGCTGCTCGTCGGCACATGGCCGATTTTCGAAACTCGTCTCTGCGTCATCGGAGTTATCGGTTCCTCTGGCAAGCTCCTCTGATTCTCTACTCTATAAAAATTAGAGTATCCTGTGCAGTGTTTTATAATTTAGCACTTTGAAACGCTCATACTCAATTCTTGGTTTGAGAATAATTTATATTTTTATGAAGGTTGAATCCTGCAGTCATATCTGATTTTCCTAACGCTTACATATCTATATATACATATACATATACATATATGTAAGAGGAGAGGCAGGCTCTCTGTGGACGTTCCAAGAGCTCAGGATTGGCGGGGGTTGCTAGTCGAACGATTCTCCCCGACGAAGCTCGGACGTAGTGCCAATATTTGTTCTCTAATAATGCCGCGGATAGAATTTTCAATTTCCAATTTCCAATTTCCAATGTTCCACGCGGCCATTCAATTGCGGAAGACTTACTGCTACAGTAATATTGTATATGTATATATACCTACTACTATACCACTATCTAGATAGTTACTATTTGTTGCCCGGCGCGATAAGCAGATTTTTACGAAATTTCATCATGGAATATTGCGTTTGTCCTTTTAGTTCCTACTGAGAGGAGGCTATAGGCAGATTAACCAGTTTTTTTCGCAATATCCTTTAATTCTTCGTAATTCTACGCTTCCAAATTTGGACACTCGTACATTCTGCAAAAATCCATGAATTCCCGTGGATCTCGGAAGAGTCAACCGTCCGGATGAATATATCATCGAATAGGTAAAGTCCGCGACATAGCCAGGCTCGCGTGACACCGTATCTCATAAAATATTCAATCCATTTTTTGCTCGTCAGTAAACGGTGTAACAGGTTAACATGTACGACCGTCCGGGTAAGAAGAGATCCCAGAGTATTCCTCTGGGTGACTCGCTACAGACATCTCCTCTTCGTATCCGAGCTGGACGTAGCGAGATCAAAAGCGGCGTGTGTTCCTCGCGCTTATTGGCTCGACGGAAGAGCACGAGTGCTGGAGGGAAGGACACCACGTCCGGGAAGAGCCTTGTGTCCTTGACTATCGTTATCCGCGAGGAAACCTTTTAAAGCATTCTTATACGTACGCTTAGAGATATTACCGCGAGAGACCCCTCGACCTTTATTCTTTTGCTTATTCGTTACACGATTTTACATGCGAAATGCCTATGGAAGCTATAGAGAACTTTGCAGTTTCTTCAAAGGCTTACTGCGTCGAGTTCAATAATTCGTTAGGTCAGGTTTATTAATAATTCAATTATTGCTTTGGATCCTATTAATGTTAAAAATAAAAGCGTTTTCGCGGTGCCACTCGGTACTTACGAGCATACTTGTCGTTTTTAATAGCGGTTACTTCGCGGCGGGCTTAAGGATCGTTTTCTATAAAATGGGAACTACGTCGGCGGCACTAATAACGAACCGGGCATGAAGTCATTAGGGCCGACACGAAGGGCTCCACAGCGTCGACAACATCTACGCCCGGCGTCACCACCACGTCACCATAGGAAGAGCCAGCTTCACTTTTTTCTTTTAGTTGTTTAGCCGCGCGCGCCTATGACTCTTTTCTCTCCTCTTTTCTTTTCTTTCCTTTTCTTCCCATAGACGCTGCTCCGCACTTATCCGTCTTTTTTAACCTTTCATTCTCTTTTTTATCTTCTCTTCAGGCTCTCCGTCCTCGTTCTAGATATATGCTCCTAGATTAGGTCGAGGAGGAGAGAGAGAGAGAGAGAGAACGGCAAGCCAGCAAACCCATTCTTTCGTAAAATTGGTTATCCCGTCCTCAAGGATTACGACGGTATCCATTTCGCCCGAAAGTCAGTAAAATGTTCACTCGCTTTAAAACACTATCGACGAGCGCACTGTCGGTCATCAGGCAATTCCGTTCAGAGTTTTAAGTAGACGACGTCGTCAACGTCGGCGCTGTGATTCGCGAAATTCCCGGGTTTTATAAGGCCGCCTGTGACGTCACTAATCATCTACATACAAGTAACACGAACGCACTTTGGAAATCGAACGAGTCTTTCGCTTATAACCAGCTGCTCTCTCGCTGACTTATTACGAGGACTCTTTTATTTTGATATTGCAGTCTTTCGCAAGATTTTCAGATCGACTTGTGGTGGGTCACCGCCTAGCACGGGAATTGCAACTGTAACTGACAGCCCGGTAATCCTGAAGATGATTATGTAGATGATTAGATGCGACGCTGCACGCAAGAGGCTTTGTCTATGTATATGTGCTATAGGGTTGGCTGGTGCACGTGGCAGTACGTGACGTGTGCTGGGCGCAGAGATAGAGGGGGCGGGGGGGAGAGAGAGAGAGAGAGAGAGGAGAAGCGAGGAAAGGGGTCGACACAATTATCGAGTGGCATCTGACTGAGCACGCATTCTACACAGTTTCATTGCGCTTGAAAAAAAAGCGTCTCCTAGAAAAGTAAATTATTTGGTCAAGTCAGGGTGCGCCCGTAGAATGACGGTTCCGGGAATACATCGGCAGCAGGTTGAAACGAGTCAAGTATGGCAGCGCCTGGAGGCCAGCCAGTTTGTCTTCCGAGATCGTGAGGATGGTGAGGACGAACGGTTGTAAAGTCGAAGGCGAGGAGTACAAAGCATGAAAACTGGCCATGCTGTTCAAACTGCGGGTGAACTTTTTATTTTGCCACGGCGGTTCATCCGGGCAAATGACCGTTTAAATATTGACTCCTTGTTACTGGGTTCAGCAGCCGTCCTGCCTAGGTCATCCTGACTGATCGTCTGACTGTCTGACGTCTGACTAGTTGCTTAGTTGGCGATAACCAGCTAACTTCGGTACACGAATGAATAATTCCAAGTGGCCTAGGCGCTGCTCGCTGATTTGACTGTTAATAGCAGTATGTATTACTTTGCGAAACTACGCCAGCGAATAAATTGCAAAGTTGTCCGACGCCGTCTAATTCTGGCCGCAGATCCGATATGTTTCTGAACATGTCTCTTTCTATTGGGTGTGTACAGCGGCCGTACTGATGCAACGCCACCCTGAAACCCTGAAACCCTGAAACCCGGAGGGAGACTTGTTGATTTTGGCTCCGTGATTGTTCGAATCCCGAATACCATTTTATACTTCTGTCTACTCCTGGCTGCTGCACAACGTCCACGACTTTTACTAGAAACACGACCAGGGGACTGTCAAAGCGCCTTTAATAAAACTACCGACCATGTCGACAACGACGCCGACGCTGACGCTGTTTTAATGGGCCGCCGCGTAACGACGAATGCGTTTGCATATCCATTCTCTCTCTCTCTCTCTCTCTCTCTCTCTCTCTCTCTCTCTCTCTCTCTACCCCCCCCCTCCTCCCCGACCCTCCAACTCGCGTGGTCGAAGTTACGCGCTTCTCCCTCTATCTTCTCGATTTCCAGCGGATCGGTCGTTCCTCCTAGAACAGCAAGAGTCCAAAAGACGCACACAGGACCGAAATGACCATTTTAATTCCAATAATTTATTCGACCCAGGCAACTCTTTTCATCGAGATTATCCCTCCACGGCAGATTCGAATACCTCAACCTTAAAACGTGAAAAAAAAAAAACATAAATCTCTCGGAGATCATTGGCGTATAACCGTACGAATCTACCCGAGAGCGTAGCTTTTGAACAAGGTGGTGACTCGATGGGAACCAGAAATCGTGAAAATTATCCGAAACGATAGCCGGAGTCGTCTTGTGACTGTGAATTGAAAAATCACGTCACAATGAATACATCTGTACACATAAATTCGTTCTAGCTATAGTATATATAATAGTCCCTCGTTCTTTTCCGCAGGCAATGGCTGTGTGTATATCACACGCATGTGTAATTTCGTATCAATCGACAGGCAGATAAACGTGCGAGAATACAAACCATGTGATCGGCGAGCGAGGCAAGGCGTCCATTAGCCTGTGGTTAAGAGGCCCAACGGCCTAGAACAGCCTAGAACAGCCTAGAATAGCCCTGTTCTGACAAAGGATTCGTAAAAAGCCCCCTGCGAGGTGTTTGCGAATGCCAGCTGTTGGCACGAGCCCGCTCATTCTTCTTTCATTCAAGTTCCATTGATGCCTGTAAGGCCGCATGGAACGTTAAATGCTTTATCGACAGGCTCTACCGCACTCGAAGAGAGCCTCTTTTAATCTTTAGCCAACGACTGACCTCAGTCTGTTACCTGGCTGCTTGGCAATTCGATAAGGCTCCCGTTCGATGATTATTGAATAATGATCCTATGGACTGTGATGACCCCAGGGGTTCAGCGAAGTAAGGTCAATGCAGAGCGTCATATTGAAATAATTATAAAAGTCGGAGGAGAACCTCCTGGTTCGCTTGCCTCGTAATTTTAACGCGACAAGCAGTGTTTAGCTAATTAGGCGAGTCGTATCTGATTAGCAAGGTTAGCCTGCGCCCTGCTTACGCTGCGGAGACAGAAGGACGGAGAGCTGCGATACGCAAGAGAGAGAGAGAGAGCGAGAGACGAAAGAGACGAAGTAGACGCGGGCGGACTGTGCTCCCCCCTCCCCCCCTCCCCCCCGGTTAACAATGGATAATCCCCGCATTCACAGGACTGCGGGCGCTCGAGAGCCGTTTCTGCGTGTTCCTATGGGAGCCGAGGGGGGTGCTATAGACCCCACAGCCATATGGCACCGACGGTACAGCTAACGTAAATACATGGACTAACGGGTGGAAAGCCTGAAAAGTATTAACCTCGTCCACACGTACATTTTCTATTACGTCTTCGAACTCTTTTCAACGTGCCTTTTTCTGCCCTCTGCGATGCATTTACTCTAATTCTCTTTGGGGCAGATGACGTTATTCGATCACGTGTCCGAGAAATCCCTGTAAGTCCATAACCCACAGATTAATCTTCAAGCGCGCTAGGAGCCAACGAAGAACTCCATTTTCTTTTCAATCTACCAAAAAATGAAATCTTTGCGAATGCCAATCGCCATTAAAATCAGTTGCATGAAATGGTTTTCCAAAATCGGATGTATAATTTGTACCTAGACACGAGTCATGGATATATCGATGCTTGCAAGAGGAATCTCACCTGTCGGCTGGAATTTGCGTAAAACGTCGTATGCATCTTCATGCATATATATCGATGCACCTATTGACAAGGTGCGGGCATGTCATGTCGTTGCGAATTGCGAACAAATGAGTGAACCATCGTAACCGGGAGTGCAGTTATAAATATTTCATTGAGCTCGCTTGTCGATTTTCATCTTGGGTAGGAATATCTAGGAAAGAGCTAGATGCCGGAAGATGTCGAGGATGGATTTGACTTGACACGCGAGACCCTGATGCCGGAAATCCGTCGGGATGTTTCAGGCGCTTCTCGAGAGTTCGCCTCTCGTTTGTCTTACGTCTCCGTTGAGGTTCCTGATGAACCGATGATTCATTGAAAACGCAAGGCCGTCCGTGCCAAAAGCCAGATCAACGTTCAGAGGTTTGGGTAACACGCGTTACGTGCTACCGCCCACATGGTACTCTGGAGGAACGGTTCTTTAATTTTTTAAATCTTTGTCATATTCTTCTCGAGGATTGTCCTTGGAATATACGCAGATACGAGGAAATGGCAGGCAAGAAGTGCGCACCCGTTGCCCCTCGAGTTCAGGTCTATAGGGAAATCAAAGTGGGACTATCATAAAAATTTCGTGATTTAATATTGAAGATTTGCTAGCTATCCACTTACATTTGGCAGCGAGCTGCGAGGAGTGGCTTCTTGAAATTCAGGTTTCTTCAAATTTGTCTTTGATTATTTGTATTCGGTATTCTAAAGTTTCCGACTGGGAAAGATCGAGGATTGCCGCATTATTATTATCATCATCATCATCATCATCATCATCATCATCATCATCATCATCACATTATTAGACGGATTCTGTCTACTCTCCTTGAGATTTGCGCTACCTGCTTTCATCTGTCTTTCCGATACTTTATGGAGTTTGTATATCTCTCGAGGATCTTAAAGGAACTTTGATAAAACCGTAACGTTTCGGAATATTCTTACTGCCGCTGTGGGTGTGTTTTTATTTCTTATTTGTCTTTTCTTCTTCGCAAAAATCACAGAAAGATCCTCATCAAAAGACGTTTTGGCCCATCGAGCCAATTAAAACGACGTCTACAGAGTCAAACAAAACGGGGCCCGTTGGTGTCAATCGGACGTAACTCCTGTTGCTCTAACAGAGTAGACTAGTGAAGTTTTATTCGTTCGTTTGATTAGCGCGATTATTCAGGACGGTTTGGCGAGCTCTCCTAGAAGACGACTCTGAATTGTAGAATTGCAGAAAGTTGGGTCTTATTGATCCTCGGTGCTGTTAGCGCACCCAGCAACCCGGTTTTCGACGTCTCACTTATAATGCCAGTTCAACCGAGGCCACCACCCTAAGGAAAAGGGGAAGTAGGCCTTCGTCGAGGACGGCACACTCCTGGCAGGTGCAAGGCGTCTCAACAGGGTGCTCTTAACTCGAGAGTCAGGGGCGCAACGTAGTCGCGACGCCCTTGCTTCCTGCCTGGAATCGTGATAGGCTGCTTGTAAGGCTACCTGGCTGTCTTGTAAGACACTCGGCACAGTGAGTGAGAATTTATTGGTCCGTTCCGGACAGTATGGTTGCGGCTGACGAGAGACCCCTAGAAAATCCTCGGGCAGAACGATCTAAAATAACGTCCCTTGGCTAATCCTGAAGGAAGAACCCCAAGCGCGCCTTGTCGAACCGGCGAATTGGCACATACGGCCAATTTAAATGCAGATGGGGCTGTACCCAGCTGTCTCTTAGCACAACCGTCAGCAGCAATACGTCAACGAAGATTTGAAGAAATTAGCCGATAGCGGATACATTCGAAATTCGTCAATGTGTATTACGAATTGTAAAGGATGCACTACGCGCGTCGCATGGTCTCCATCTGGTACATATCTAATAGTCTGTTCCTCTGATTGTTTATTTCTATTTTCACTTTTTTTTCTTTTTTTTAACATAAATAATTCCCAAGTAAGTTTTTATCCAGTTCTTTGAAAACTCGGGAACAGGTAGTAAGTTATTATCATCGAGAGAATAGATTCGATACGGAGTTTAAATGCTGGTGCACCCCTTTTGAGTATTTCAGTTGGATCGGCCAATAGAAGAAAGAAAGACTCACGAGTCCGAAAGAAAGACATCTCTCTGATCCCAGTGATTGGTCAATTTATCATAAATAGCAACGAGATAAAGGAGGGATCGTCTTGAGGCGTATCTTTGGGACGTAGGCTCGTATTTCGCAGCTTAGCCAATTCAAAAGGAATTCGCGGCACGGATGCAGCCAGAGTTGGTCCAGCACCGTCGAGTGTAGCTAGGAACGTCGAGGAGCATCAACGAGTGTCGACGTTTCAGCTTACTCAAGAATCTCGAACCTGTCTCATTCATTGGGGATTCAAATATTGAGCGCGATCGCGTGACGCTTCGTGGCGCATATTCGTGCACATCAAGACTGTGAACCTGCTCGGAGATAACAGAGTATGATAGCTGGTGTCTCCCTTATCGTTGAAGCTAGAAGCTATCTCGCATTACGCGATACTTTTCCTTCCCGATCTCACGGCCCCCTGCGAGTCCCTCTCGGTTAATCGGCTTAGCCTACGGGACTCTAGATAAACAGTTTGTTATTACTCCAACTCTTTTTTCAGCCTCAATCGGGGCTCCCCCGTTGTCATATAGGTTACATCGACGATAAGGTCGCCCGCGCTCGTCTTACTCATCCAGACGCGACGCCCTGAAATCTATTTTTGATTCCGACTCAAGAGTCCTGCGTCTCCTGCCGTTACGGTTGGAACGTCTTCGCGTCAGATTTTCTGAGCATCTCTTTTAACTCCCTTCGCTGACCGACACGATCGCCAGGCCCTAGAAAAGGGTGGAATGGCGGAGTGACAAACGGGGCGCCTAGTCAGCACAATCGGTTCATCCCCTGCGTCTCCTGCGTCTCCTGCATCCCTCGGGATAGCAATAAAGCATGGATTCGCCTAGGATTAGCTGGCCGGAGAGTCCCGAACCTGCGGACATATATATCACTTCCGCCTATGTTATTGGCCAATCGAATAGGAGGGTTCTTGATTGGACTTGACGCGTAATGTGCTCTTCTATACCGTATGGACAATATAATAGAACTGGTGAACCTAAGAACCCTCGACACCAGAAGGTGTCCATTTTAGATGGCTCGTCCCGTGTAACTTCCAAGTCCAGAAGGAATTCAGAGATCTTTCCTGCACCACACGACCATGATTTCGATTGACGATTCGAATATGATTCCTCTGCTGTCGTGCGCGACTGTTATGTCTGACAGGTAGTGGGACGCCGTTGACACGTAATACGTATAATAAATAGACACGGATCGAAGGATATAGCGCAGTGAGAAGATGCAGTTGTGAAACTCATCGAAGGGGATCGCAGGGGATGCAATGTCGTCCAGGGTGAGCGCGTTGGCAAGTGCATCGGTAAACGCGTCGACGTCCAATCATAATATGCTATCGAGTAATGGAGAACGTCGTGATTAAAGGCGACGCGACACGTGGAGCTATCGGAGATGTTATTTAAGTTCTACGTGCTATATAGTTCCATCTAGGGTAGGAGATTATGAGAATGAGCCATGAGAGTATATTATCGAAATGTAATTAATTCCCGAGCTCTCGGCGTCAGATCGAATATCACTTCTGAGAATATCGCGTCTCGTAGGACCGCGGGATTGCGAAAGTCAGCAGCACGCGAAGCGGCGTCTCCTCCGTGCACTGGTGTGGGCACGGCGGCCGCCTCTTAATTCAGAAGTTGCGACGGCTGTCCAGAGAAGGCACCGCGCCTCCACGTCGGAGTTCAGTTGAATGGAACTGTTTATTGTTTGAGCGCCGAGACGCGTGTGACTCTTCGTTAACCAGAATTCGTAGCCAGCGACCCGACACAGCGTGATTACCAGTGCGGAATGGCAAAGAGCAAAGGAAGAGCCGGGCTAACGATAGCAAACCGGAAGAGAAGAGAGCAAGACTGAGAGAATCATAGGAAGACGAAGATGGAGATAAGAGGAGAGAGAGCAGTACCGGCTGACAATGAGACGCAGAACCAGAGTACCTCGTTAATTAATGAAATTAAAAGTGCAACGGAAATGCTGAAGATTATACAGAGCGCGAAGTGGATCCCAATCCTGCGCATTATTGTTTCTGTGGTCTTCGCGCGCACTGGAGACGAGTCAGGCAGAGAACGTATTGCACGCTTGTAGGAAGAAACGAAGAGGATGAAATTAGGCAGGCAAAGTCAATAAAGCAAGCGAAGCAAAGGAAGTGCGAGACAGAGTTTCTTCGGCACCCTTTGACCCGATCGGTTAGGCACAATAACGTATCGTACATACAGAGATGCTCCTGAGATAGGCCTGAAAAAAGCAGCAGGACACCAAGGCGTCGCTATTGGCGCGTTCGACATCATTTATCCATTCACCCGTCTTTATCTCCTTTCTCTCACTGCCCCCGCCCCCCCCCGCCTCTCTCTCTCTCTCTTTCACGTTCATCCTACGATCGTTATCTCGTTCGTGCACACTCTGACTCATAATAGATGTCGCGACGATACACGCGTACAGACGGATGGACCGGCAAGTAAGTGCGAGAACCCCATCGAAAGCCAGTGGCGGTGATTCCGACGACCCCCTTTTGCTTAGTCTGCCTGCTTCTCACCCCCTTTGAGTTATGGCATCCATAACTGGCATTACGTCTTTCATTAACTTTAGCATTGTGGCGCCTTCCTACCTAACCTAACTTCTCTCAATGCAGTTCGCCCGTTTGTTTGCTCGGCGTCAAGGGGACGCGAGTCCCCGCACCTATTTGTTTTTCCATGGGACATATTTGCCTGCCATATGTTCCTACATTCGAAAACGAGTCTTCGTCTCGTGAGCCTTTTGATTATGATTTCCTGCATTTTTTTTTCAACGAGGCCTCGACTACTGATACGCGACTAGGTTATTAATACCAACTTCTTGGTTCTATCCTGCAGGAGAGACGTATTTTTCAAAGGACAGCGCTGATACTATACATCGTTATCACGTTTGGCAGTTTGGCAATTTGCCAGTTTTCCAGCTACACTTACGCGCTACATGGTGGTTAATTCGCGAGCGACATCTGCCCTCGCTGGATCGTGACGATCGCACACTGCAAATTCTAAGGGACGGTTTTTCATCGATGACGAACCTGTATTGTCAACGCTGTCGTGTGTACGGACATGAGTCACGCAAGGACTTATCTCGCACACTTTATTTCATTATGTGGTGTTCGAGAAATTAGATCAAGACAACGGGGAGACCCTTCCGATGGAGAATATTTCCTTTTAATTTAGGCGATAATAGCATTGGCAATACAATTGCGATATACACACGAAACACGAAACATTGGCTCACCATTCTTCCTCCATGGATGGGCGAATTCTACCTAGCGTCTTGAAAGGGCATAGGAGCTTGTGCGATCTCATGTCCCCTCGCGTGTTTCCTGGCAGTCGAAACATAAATCTAAGAATGAAAGCAAAAATGCAATTAAACGAAATAAAAATTGAAATGCTACTGTAAAGTAGGCAAAGATTCTACCTGATGACTGCGCAGTCTACTGTTCCTACTAGCGCTACTAGCGCTGCGGGTCTATAATGCCTGGATTTTCTCGTTATAGAACGGTACGAATGAACCTTCCTTTCTCTTTTCAAGTTTTTACTGCACCCGCGCTCACTGCAGTCGCGGGTAGGTAGGTACGACCTAATGGACGACTGCTTCACCGTGTGCCGTATTCAAGTTTGGACGCTGACTTTGGCACTTTGTTTAAAAAGGCAACAAAAGAACGTCACAAAGAGAGCACGTGAATCCTTGAGAACCGGAAGAAATGGAATCAGTGCTGAGGTGACTGAGGCCCGACGTGCGTATGCGCGCTACTCGCGAGACTCACGTGCAAGTTTTTTTACCGTTTAACGGCTTAAGTCGCGCAACCTAACGGGTCATAGCAGGATAGGGGTTGGGCGGGGACGATAGGGTAAGAGGGGAAGTAGCAGCAGATGGGGTGAGTGCATTAACTCGTCTCAAGAAATGGACATATTTTTAGCACAGCGAGTGGGTGGTCTGTGCGTTGGCGTCTCTCGTAGTGGCATTTCTGTCGTCGGTACAGTGGCTGCTCACAACTCCCATGGGAGACGAATCTAAGCAACTACCAAAAATAAACTAATTTGTCCCGAGTTTATCAGAAACGATTTGGAAAATGAGCTTGCAGTCGTAGATACTTTTCCTGCAGCTTCGTTTACGTAGTCGCTATTAAGAAGAGCACTTGCGTTTTTCAAGGGACACAACGGGTTGCGAGACTATCTGAGCTCTCTCTCTCTCTCTCTCTCTCTCTCTTCCTTCATTTTTCATTCGTAAAAGGAAGAACAGGGACACCGGGGGACACTGAAGAAATGCACAGATCGAGAACTGGCCACATTGAAAATCCAAAAAATTTACTTTATCGTAAGATTCAAATAAGTCATTAGTATCACATTCTATTTCATATTGAAGTTGTCGATGATTCATTTAGAAGCTAAAGTTAGTTCCTCCCTTTGACTTTTCCAGTAGAACCAACTTCAGAGACCATCCATGGTAGTTCTGAATAATCCTACGAATGGCCAGTTTTATTTTAGTCAACCTTATTACATCAAGGTGACTGGAGAGTGCTCTTATTCTCTTGCGAAGCTCGTCATCTTTTCTTGGACCATCTCTTATCTTGCATCTCTCATCCTGAGGTAGGGGAGGCAACGGCGGTAGCATTGTATTTGAGAGCATCCGTTCCTACTACCAAATCCCGTAAACGGACCGTGTACAGTCTGTCAGAGAGTGGTTCTTTATGTTTCTAACGACGATAAACGCCAGATGCAGCATCCGTCAGAGCTGGGAGAATACAGTTGCGCGGCGTTAACTACCCTGGAAACTTTTCATGAAACATCCTTTCCACCTACAATGGCATGCAGCTTTTTCATCTTGAGATCCAATTATCAAATTCATCCTCTTTTCTACACTATGAATATCGTGGCAATCACTTGGACAT
The DNA here is from genome assembly GCA_030142595.1 of Trachelus iudaicus. Classification (NCBI taxonomy): domain Eukaryota; kingdom Metazoa; phylum Arthropoda; class Insecta; order Hymenoptera; family Cephidae; genus Trachelus; species Trachelus iudaicus. Next base: position 159,891 of record JARQTH010000738.1, on the reverse strand, counting down.
CCAGGGTCCAGTGAAAATCCCTTTGAAGGTATTTCATTTATTTACCTCCCCGCATCTGCTGTCGTCATTGCCCATCCTCATCACCATCGTCATCGTTGCAGAAGAGTGGAAATACTGAGACTGACGAATGTTTGAAATTCTGGACAGAAAAATCTGGCTCACTTTGAATGCGTCGATGCAGCAACGTTGCGCGTCGACTCGCCGATGATGACGGCGAGAACATTGTGAGAACGGCGAGAACTGCAGAGGTATTCATCGAACGACGTCCCGGCGCTTCGTAGCGAGAGGCACCCGATGATAAAGAAAGAAAGTAAGGGTTGAAACGTGTTGAGAGACGGCTTTAGACAGAATCAGAGAGATAGCGCTGGGCTCTGGATTCGCATGGGGTGACGCTGCTCGGCTCAGGCTCCGCTTCGTGTATGCACATTGTTTCCCCAACACTGTTGACTCGTTTCTCCATGTCTTTTTTTTTTATCCATCTCTTCCTTGCCTTCCTGGATGCGTTATTGTGTTATGGGCGGGGGGCGGTGGGGGGGGGGGGGAGGATGTCGGCTTTCGAGCCGTTTCTGCAACTCCGGTGGATCGGGCAAACGTGATTATTTTTTGCAATTTGCTAAGCAGATGCTCCCATTGTATCGCGTCGAGTTTGTTTCGCGCTCGAGTCTCCATTTCCCTTTCTCTCTTTCCCTCTCTTTTTCCTCTACTCTTCTTTGACTTCTCGCCCCTCCTGGAAGCAATTCGCATGTATCACGAGATCGCGTACACAAGCGCCCGGGGGCTGCATATTTTAACCGACTTGCCGTTGCCGCATTGTCTCCTCTCGTGAGGATCCACGACCAGGAAATAATGATCGTTCTTGCGTCCTTCTTTCTCGGAATGGCAGAAGGCAGCCAACGGGAGTTATGTCATTTGTTGCGTCTGTCGTATCGCCAATGTGTACATACACAAGTTATGGACAGAACTTCCGGAGGCTTGAGAGCTGTCTTCGCATGCGATTGAAACTTTGGCACTGTCGTGCTCAGATTCCCAATAACGTAATTTAAATAGACTGTAATTAAAAAGACTTAATTATTGGCACTTTATTCGAAGGGCATGAGGAAAATGCACACGCGCGCGCGCGCGCGCGCGAGAGAGAGAGAGAGAGAGAGAGAGAGAGAGAGCAGATCACGCAAAGACCCTTGAATCCTGATCGACTAAGATGCCTCGTGAACTTTTTAAAGAAGCACGTGTCGCATTACCGAATCATGCACCGTTGACTGGCAACACTCCCCTCTTGCATTTACGTCGCGTTTACGTTACATTTCCGGTGTGACGGGCACCAAAGTCAAAGAGTTTTCGGGAGACTGGTTTCGAGAAGGTAAAAATAGGTCCCGTCGTGGCTCGCGTTGCAGCCTGCATTACCATGGTAATGCTGCTGCCAGTAACCACACTTCTCGCATGAGCAATGTCGGCGCAACGCCGCGGCAAAGCAGCCAACGAGTAGTCAGCGAGGGAAGTACGGCGGGTTGGTTCATCATCCGCAAGACACTTCTTCCGCCAGGAACAGAAATTTATCCCGATGCACTTCGATGAATGGACGGAAGAGGAAACCTCGGTCATGCTGCTTGCATCCACAAGGAGTTATGCTCCTTTTGCTGTGATGTCTCCGTCTCACTGAGCATCTCCAGGGTGTATCTCCCTCTCTCTCTCTCTCTTATTCACTTTTCTACTCTTCTTATTCGGGGATTTGAGAACTCTCGACAGCCCACGGTGACTTTTAGCTTAGCGGCTGGAAAAGTGCGCAGGGCCGACGAATGGCCCCCCGTGTCCTGGCTTGGATTTGTCAGTAGATGACACTTAAGGTGTGACGATGGCCTGAAGACGGGATTAGCGCAGATTTCAGCAGCCGCGAAGTTTTGTCTCTTTCCGTGGTGCTCCTAGGTAAGCGTGCTGGTTACTGCATCGGACACTGGAGTCAGGCTGTCTATGAGGTTTACGATAGCTTTTAACCCGAACCTCTTTGATCGGATGCTGGGGCCACTTGCAAGATCAGTGCCCGGCGGCGGCAATATGCAATTTTACTCTTATCTTTAGAATTCTAAAACTCGAAAATCTTTCAGATAGACATGGAGGTACGTGCGGAACGTCCCAGAACGGCGGGGGGGCGGATCGGGCCGACTGGTCGCGTCACACCGACGATCCACCAGCAGCAGACCAGTCACCAGGGAGGAAGACGAAAGGCGATTCCCGTTCCACCACCGAGGGTGCCGACTCCGATGCCGCTGGTCAACAATAATCAGCAAAGGTCAGCAAGATATGTCCACGTTTACAAGCGAATCTTATTCGCCAGATAACTAGTTATAACCACAGCCCTCTACTCTCTTATCGTTGGTCCGTCTATGGACTTTATTGTGTCGTTCAGCCAAGCGCCACCCTGCACATACATACGTCTGCTGTGACGATGTACAACATATTTTGTTACGTTCCGATTGACAAAGGAACAAGTTCGTGTCGACTTTTACGGAAGTCGCGTCAAGTGCGCCGGATCGGTTTATACGACTATAGACTTCGACACATTCTTTCTCTCTATTCTTGTATCCGCATTGTCGAAATATCATTATTCGCTAATTGGCAATCCCCGAATTTGAAATTAGGTTAGTTTAGGACTTGTCTCCAGTCTAAAGTTGGCACCTCGTAATATCGCAAAGCGACAATGAGCTCAACGTCGTCCTGACCATGTGTCGTTGTTATGTCTGCTACGATGCCTACGGTTCTCGCTTTGGGACGACGAGCGTGGTTGACGACGATACCTTTCGACAAGAATTCATGAAATACAATAGAGAGAAAAATTTTAAATAATTAACATTTTATTCGCTCTTCTCTTTTGAATATCATTTATTAAAAGATTCAATAGTTTTATCGACCTCCTACAAGATAGTTTATCGGTATAGGAATAATCGATAGTTTGCTTCATCTCGAGCACTATTTCCTGAAATACGATCACCCGATGTTGCATTAAATAGATATAGATACATAGATATACAACTATAGATGTATATCTATAGGCAGACATCCACGTAGGAGAGTCCTCTCGATCTGAATTTTTTTAACGAGCACTCCGCGTGCATTAATTAATACCAGGACTACCGGTAGGAAATCTGGCCTCGCTCGCCAATGCAAATTTTTTCTCCTCTCGCTTATGTCGCGTACTCGTCTACGTCAGTTCTACGAACGCGAGTTGCCTTATAGCGAACCCACTCCAGAACCAACTACGTTTCCGCACACGTTTCCCTGTACTCCTAACTAATCCGGAAGTGGAGGGTTCGCTGCGCTCTACCTACCTACACCCACGTCTGTAGCTATACGACCTACCGAATGCCCCTCCTCCCCCAAACCCCTCGCATTGGGCGCTCACAATCAGTTAGAAAAGCCCTGCCGCCGCTCGCAGCGTGCTTCGCCTCTATTACTTCGCCTGCAGTCGGCAATCGCGCTGACCTGCAACACCGTTTTCGTCTTTGAGGTTCCTGCCCGTTTCGTCCAAGTGTGACAATATTTTGTTACTTTCTTATTTTCGAGCAATCTCATTGGCAAGACTGATTTCTTTGTTACGTGTATATGTATGTATTATTATATAATAGAATTCGGCAGGCCTCGATCATGGCCATAAGACGCGACAGGCCGAATTTCAATGATTCAGGTCGGCCATATCCTTTGCCAGGATGAGCGCAAAGGTAAAGATTCATTAGGAGTTAGCGCAAAGCCAAAATTTCGGCCACAATGCAAATATACGCACAGCACCGGCGCGCGTGTAAAGCAGAGTCGGAGTCCTTTGTATCAAAGAGCCGCCCGCCGCCCGCCCGCATACGTTCATTAGGCAGTATTTAGCTACTGGCTGCCAGCTGGGAACGACGCTCTCCACGCCGCCGACGGCCTCAACGCTCCCGACACAACTCACACCCTCAAAATTGTATCTTTATCGCGGGTCCAGGTAGCAAGTTAAAAAGGCTTTAAGAAATTTCCGAAAAATTCAACGAATGATCCCTTCACGTGGTTAATCATTGTGATAGGTACTAAAGCAATATAGGAAATATCAAGCTGGGTTTAACTCACAATCAGTTATTCAACTTGACAGTATTCTCGGGATGGCGTCGCGACGCCGTACGTTGTTAAAGAATACCATTGTATTCTGGTGTTCTTTCTAGACAATTTTCTGATCCGAAATTTTATATTACCAGCTTCTTCTATATGGATCATTTTCAAGCATCCTCTGTGTACTAAAATCTGCATTTTTTTTCCAAGCGTAAATAACCAGTAAATTCTTTTCCATTTAATAAATTCTATAAACCATATTTAGTGTTAGCGATGACTGGATTTCTGCGCAGTCAGAATCAAAAGTAAATCTCTATGGAATATTAATATGCATGTATGTACATAAGTAGGCATTCGTGTGGACCAGAAAAATAAGTAAAAAGCAGGAAGTTATACCTTCGGGAGGCCACACATAGCGCAAAACATCAGACTAGCTGATATATCCCTTCTGTCAGAAGGATAACGCGGCGTGGATAAGAACGGAAGGAGTTGGAAGGGACGATAGGGTGCGAGAAAGAGTGATGCCCAAGACTGAAGAAGGAAGAGCGAGGGAGACGATAGTAATGGCACAGGGATTGCGGGAGGGGAAAACGGGACGGCGGGAGAGAACTAGTGTTGGAACCACGAGATTTAATGAGCCGGATTTCACAGGATTGACGTCGAATGCTGCTGCTTTCCCCATGAGAGTTCAGCGATGTATGAGCCAATCGAAACCCGTGGAAACTGGGGTCAAAAGGCCGCGGAAATTTCGGACAAAGCCGTCATTGTGCGGGGCGAAGGGATACGCGACTGCGTCGCGTCATCCTATTTCAACCTTTTCCTCCCGTCTCCACCTCCTTCCCCTTCTCCTCCTTCTTCCTTCCTTCTTCCCACCTTTCCTCTTATTCATTATTTTTACCGTTCTCGTTGTTGCGCATTCACCACCCTACCTCTAACCTCGCGACAGTTTTATTCACGTGCCAAACATTTTGCTCGTTCATTGATAATCCTCATTCAAACAATCCTTCCGTATTTCGTGAGCTTACCATCTGGAAGTTTATTTCATCGATCGACGATTCCTCGCATAATCAACCGTTCGGCTACAGGGATACGTTTAGGTCGTTCGTTTGCGCGACTTTGCTCCTTTTTCTAACCTAACCTTACGACATAGTTCATACAAAGAGGAAAGTCGTCCAAGCCGTCACTTCGAACGTACTTACCTACCTCAGGTTGTCCGATAGGCAAGAACTATTGCCTGTAAAATTTTACATAGTTCGGCATCCGCACACTTCCGACGATCGCACGACGTCCTGTCACGATTAATCATGAATTCACAATTGATGCCATGTTACACTTTTGCTCTGAAGACGTGGTGCTATGGCGAAAAAAGAAAAACCTTGAACAAGCGACTTCCGGACGCGTATGCCAGCGCGTGTCACTTCTTGCACCACGGTCATGCAAAAGAACTATTTACGGGAGTGGATTCCGCGACGAAAATCAATTAGTCAAAAAGGATCAAGGAGCTCTATTTTACCGGCACAGAATCTTTACCCCGAAGCAGAAACGCCTAGGTCAATCTGGTGGCGGATGAATGTACTTCAGGCCTGGCACGTGAGGTCCCTGGTGGTTCGCGATGTCACCGTTCGCTGGCGCCAGCCGCACTCAATGGGGTTGCTCGCCGGCTGTCACGAACAGTCACGAGCATCAGCGGACTCGAAGAAGCCTCGACATCTTTACACTTCCGTAAACTAATCGTAAACTCAACCAATGCCCTTACGTCCTGGGTGCATCTGCAATCTGTTTCATTTCGTTCGAACTTTTATTCTATGCTGGGATTCCGTGGAGGCTCTGGTGGGAAATATCGTTAAAAATTATGACTTCGTTAAGCGCTCCCACGGAGGTATGGTTTGAGCAACAGTATCGGATACTAGGCTTGACTCTGTTAAATTCTTTCGGAAATCGGCAAAACGTTTCGACGCCAGTTAAGTGTCGGTTACGTGGATTGCGAGTTTCTTCGATGAATGAATGTAGCGCATTGCTTCTGGCGCGATACACGGACAATCAAAATAGTCGCCTTAGGCTTTCCGTTAATCCCTGGAGATTTGCCCGAGTGGCTCCTCTTGTAGAATCGAGCATCTTGAACATTTTTCCGGCCGTCCTCGACGTATATCAGAAATCTTTAAGTTGCTCGCTACGACCGAGGATTCTTTCATCCCAGAAGAAGCAATAACCGAGCTCCCGCGCGAACGCTTTATCGAGGGCACGTCGCGGAGTGAGTATCCTGTTAATACACCCCCTCCCCCCCTCCCTCCCTTCTCCACCTTCCCCATCCATTGTGCCGTTCTGTCATTTTAGAGGCTCAGGAGTCAAGCGGTGGGGGAATCTTTGACCGAACGAAGGACACTTCTTGCTCACTTTTGACCTGCTGGTGGCAGTCGAGCGTCCAATTCTTCGGAGATTCGTGACCTCCTAGCTTCCGCTAGGAAAAGAGCAAAGCTGCAGGTGATTCTCACTGACAATCAGGTGCATCCTACGTGCGCTTTGCCAACCTTAGCAATTAATTTAAAAGACAAGGGCTATGCCCTCGAGCATTCGAAACGGGTGTCAAGGAGGAGGAAGGAGCCTCAAATTAAATGACGGATAACGCCGGCACTCGCACAATCGTTATCGGGTAGGATGCTTGTTAAAATCGAAAACAATTATTTATATCTATGCCTATACTTCGTAACGATGTTAATTATTAGATGACTCGATGGCGCACCGGTGTCACTCGTAATCTCCCTCATCTCCAGTGCCGCTTCCAAGTTCGCCGTTTCCCCGTATTTCCTTTTCTTTTATCTTCATTCTTCTGTTTATCATTGCTCGTCGCGATGCGCTGCTCAGTGCTTGGCTTTGATTGCACATAATCATTCCTATTTTCCTCATTATCTTATTATATTTTGCTGCTCGTTAACTGCGCGCCATCGTGTGTTTAGTCTTTTTCTCCCGTCGTCGCTGTGCGGCGTCCCACTAATTTAAGCGACGCTAATTCGTAATAAAGTGCACACATGCTGCATCAGAGTCGTGATCCCAGCAGCACACTTACGCTCTAGATCATCCAGACTTCCAGACAGACCAATCATCGGTCAGTTGGTATTTTTCTGCTTCGCTCAAAGTTTCTGGTTTCTACGGTCAATTTTATCGTCAGTTTCATAGGGAAAATTAACGAAAAATTGTCTCCGTGTACCTTACGAATTCGACATAGGGTTCGATCGTATAGGATCAATTTGAATTTCGTTTCGAAGACTCGATGGTCCACATCCAGCGAGCGTGCAGCATCGTTTCGTCTCGGGTTGTTGCATTAATGGCTGATTGTGAGATCTATTAGCCAACGCTTTGACATTTGAATGCATCAGATAAAGTGGGTGTGAGATCCCATGTGTGATCCATGCGCAGTCCACGGATAGAGGGTCCCGTGCACCCAGGTCCCTCTCTTCCTCGAGAGCTCCAGGCACTTTCACAATGGTCCTCCCAGTGTGTGACGAGTCGTGCGTGTACCGCACCGCGGAAGAACGAGCCACGCTGTTCTTTCTTCGCTCTCTACGTCGACGGGACGAAGGGAGAACAGCGAGAGCAGTTATTCGCTGATACAATCGCATTTCATTGTCATTTGGAAATACGTGGCGCGATACGAACGATGCCTCACTCTCTGGTGTCTCGGACTAGACGCCGTTTCTAATGCAACCGGAATTCATTGCGACATTCATTCTTCGGGTGGATCGAGATTTCTTATAGGCGCGATCTTCTACCTTCCTTAGTTCCCTTTCAATTCTAACCTTTTTGTAGCTCAATTTACCCCTTCTTATGTCGATTATCGAAATAACGACATTTAAATATCATTGGAGGCATCGCCATTAAGATCACTTATAGATTGAAACATGTGATCGATACTTGATCGCATCCCGACAACCCGAGGATCTCGAGGAGACTACGGAGTCAGCTAGTCACGCTGCATTGGCCTGGATTCCACAGGAAACATCTTACAGCGATGTCTAAATCTCTCATTCCGACAGATTTGTTCTTCCACTCGGATTCTTGTCACAGCTACGTCTCGAAGTGGAAACATTTATCTATCGTTTCTCTTCTCACGAAATGTCCTGTATTCTATTATACGAAGATGCGTTCCCGTAAAGAGGCCGAGCCGCGTGTATTGTGTTGGCTCAGCAGGACGCTCTTGGATAGAAGTATCGAACGTGTACCAAACCGGATCGAGTCTAATAGAAAAATAGAAATTTAGTGGAAGGATCTGCGCAGAACGACTGCTGAGATGTGCAAAAGCATCTGGACTTTCTGCTTGCGTGAAAAGAATTTGTGTCCCCTGATCGGGAAACTTCAGGATCTGTCCGAAGATTTGACAGCAGGCAACTAATATCGTATCGCAGGGGTATCTCTATCGAGGCATCGAGCCGAAACGCGATCAATCCCGAGTAGAGAGGCGCGCGGACGACGTCGCGCGGTGATGTTGATGGATACGCGGCCTGGGGTCCGCTGATGCGTGATTTGTCATCGTACAATACATTCCGCTAGATGTAACTCCACCGCCCCCCCCATTCTCTCTCTCTCTCTCTCTCTCTCTCTCTCTCTCTCTCTCTCTCTCTCTTGCTCTCAGTCCAGGAAAAGATATGCTTGCCACGTTATGGGAACCGTGTCTATCGGACAGGATGTCTGCGGTTCTCGCGTTTCCAACTCTGGATCTCGTGAATCCCATACGTACAGCTCGGTATGGGTTTCCATTGGTAGATGGCTACGGCTAGCACGGCTCGTTGACCCCATTGTATCCGTCGGGGTCACCACATTTTTTGCTCGTTTGCTGCAGGAAATATGGCCGAAACATATAGAGCGACAGCGAAAGAAAAAATTAGAGAGCTATATAGAGCCACGCGCGTTTATTATTATGGAATTAGAAAGAGGAAGAAGAAGGAGGGAGGCACTATCCTGGCTCCTCGGTATATTAAAATTTGCAAATGGAACTTTTCCAAGGAATAGTTCGTGATATAATCCTTGATATTATCTTACGGTCGAGAGGAATCAGGATTGGCCCTCTTGTCCGGACTTACGATTAGAGGGTAACCAGCTGATAATAATGTACGTAGTACACAGAGAAGGGCGGATCTCCGTAAAATCTTGAGATCGTGACTGAAATATTCCTAAATTATTCTGTAATATCACGAAGCGCCAAGAGAGATGCGTTGCCTCGGTCTGGTGTAGCTTCTTGCCTGGCAGCCCGACATCACCCGAATGACTTTGGCCGCACCACCCGCAGCGAACATTTTCATAAACTCTGCCATAAAATACTCTCGCACCTCCTCCGCATGAAAAATCCTGCGTGAGCGTCCCTCGAGTCCCTTCGAGCTTCAAATTCCTTGGGCTTGATCCAATTGTCTCTCTCTCTCTCTCTCTCTCTCTCTCTCTCTCTCTCTCTCTCTCTCTCTCTTTCCCTCTCCTTGCACCTTCTCAGCACCTAAAGCCCCCTCGACCCTTTATTGCCCATTCATAAAGGTGTGAATCCACGCACGATACGGTACGTCCGTTAATTATGTTTTATGGGGACTCTCGATCCGCCGTCCTTAGGACTCCTATACTATAGGAACGATGTAAACTTTATTCTTATTCCTTACAAGCAGCCAATGATGTCAATGATGTCAATGATGTTCTACTCTCTACAGAGAGCATACGCTGCGAAGATTACTCGTTCCGGCCGGACGGCGCACGATAGCCTCGCGTTTCATCCTTCGGATTGCTCGGTACCATCCCGACACCGATACAATTCGTCCTGCGGGGGTGCGTGCTGCTCTGGAAGAAGTTTAAGGGAATTGCCGGAAATTCGATCTGGCTTGTAAATCGGTTCGTCGAAATGCCATTTGATTTCCTCTTCCCCTTAACTCCGGCGGGGCAATCGATTCCTTCGCGTCGCCTCCATTCTTTTCACAAGAGCCGATCGCATTCGGAGAGCGCCGATCGATCGAGTCGTGCCGTGGAATTAATTCGCGTAAAAATATGCTCGGAGGCTCGTCCGATCCTCCATCGCTTCCAAACTTCCACGGTTCGAGCTCCTGATTTTAGTTTGCCCTTTCAGTGGGTTGAGTCTCCTCGTAAACAGCCACAGCAGATGAATATGTATGTTTGCAACTCTCTCGCGCGCCTCGCGCTTCTTCATTCGCGCCTCCGGACTTTATAGTTTTTTAATATATATCGATCGAGATCTGCGGCTGGAGCCGTGAATGAGCAGTGAATCGGACAGCGATAGTTTGCGGGGGGCCATTAAGGATTTGCCATAAGGATTTTCATAAAAGACCATTTATTGTCCTCTGCTCCTTCGCTTCCTCCACGAAGTTTACTTCAACCGCGCGCTTTCCATTAACGCCTTCTTTAAATAAACAGCCAGCACTCGCAAGGATAGAGGTGCGAGCGAGGGAGAGGGGGCTACGTGGCATTACTTCAATTAACCTTATTAGCTGGCAATTAGCCAAACAGATTCGCCATTCGAATAATGGGTCCACTTGTTCAGAGTACTAGAGGTTCCACGTTGAACCTTGAACCCTGAGCCTGAACCTGTATAAACTCTTCTTTGCATCGGCAACGCACCCCTCCGTTACATCATCTCAGGGTTAAAGTGTCGATCAAATTACGTTACTGCTTCTAGACTTAAGATTTCGGCCTATGTTGCCTCGTGCCTCCTATTCTCCCTTATTTCTTTCAAGAGCGGAGGGGAGTTGGGAGGAGGGACTTTTTGCACCCTCTTCTATAAGAAGAACCCATTGCATATGAATATAAGTGTATTATCATAATGTCACCCCAGCTTGCCCAGGGGACGGCTGTGCGAGAGATCCCTCCGACGAGAGTCCGCCTAGGGGTGGTTGAAATCCTTGGGAGAGGTTCATGATAGAGGGTGAATTGAAATATTTCATCTATGTTTTTCTAGTCGCTTCTCCTCTCGGTTTCCCTCGATCCCTGCAGCGCGACTCCCTTCGCAGAAATAAGAACATTCACGATACCAATTCTCAGTACGAGTATCGTCGATCTTCCGATTTTACGATCGGTCGATTGTTCGAAGAAGCAGCCAAGCAACGTATCGATGGCTCTCGTTTACTAATTGGACAAAGCGGCTTAATCGGCGGCTGTTTGCTTTACTTACAGGAGAAAATCTTTTGAATAGATACGATCTGGAATCATGTGAAAAGCATGTCGATGCTTTTTATCTTATACCTTCTACTATCTCTTGCATTGCGTGCCTTATTTATTTATTCTCTACTTAACGGCTAAAAATCCAATAGGGCATTTCTCATATGTAGGTCGGCTTAGATGTTGGCGACGATCGATAATTCCAACCTTGCATCGATGGCACCCTCGTGCGAGCAATTATTGGCTGAATCTCTCTCTCGAAGTTAATTAAGAGATCCAATAAGCAGAGTTCACGAATAAAAAAAAAAGAAATAATAATCGAGTCTCGGAACCCGAGTCTCTCGCACGCTGTTAACGCGTGCACGGATACCATTCAGTCACCGTGGGATAAAAAACGGAAAACTTATATTTCCGTTGATACCCACCGTTGACGTTTGCATGGAGTATTGGTCACTCGACCAATCGGACACGTGAGTATCATTCGACGGCCCTCCGTCCAGGCGGCGCGTCGACACCATAATAAAATTGGTTTCAAGAAAATCGGCCCACTGGCAGCCTCCCTACTCGTCGCTGGTAGAACCACCTTCGATGGTTGGCGCTACATTTGTACACCGAGCGTCATTAATGGTGTCAGGCTTGTGGACGCAGTGAGTAAGCTGTCAGAGAAGAGATTGGACGACGTCTGCTCACGTATCTCGGGCTACTGTGCGTGCAACGCAGAGATCACTACGGTCCGAGCGAGACGCACAGGACGAGTGGGAGTGAGACGGCAATAGGTCCCCGTGTCCGATGACGGACGACCTATCGCCACCAGAGGGTCATAGAGGGTCTACTAGTGAAGTATCTAGTGCCAGGCGAGTAGGCGAAAATCCTCAGGCTCTTATTAGCAGTTTCTCTAGTCCGAAACAGAGTTGCTTTGACGAAGGAATCTTTGAGAAGTCATTTACTCCTTTGGAGACTTTCTTCTTTCCTTGTTATGATCCTGACGCTACTCGCTCAATACAGTTGGGCTGCCTCCAGTCCATTGAGATAATTTTTGTTGCGATCAGGAAGTCGTACGTCACCTGGAAGCATGACTACACGCGGGCCTCTCGTTAATGGGCCTTAGTTCACTATATCCAATCGTAACGGGGCCCAGGACACGAACACCGAGCCAATCGCGCGGTTTCTCTGTATGCTAATCGAAATTCGTTTTTCGGGATTTATCGTGAGTTTCTCAGACCCATAAATCCCCAGTCACTCGACGTCCGAGTACTTGAGTGGGAGTACTTTCACGTAAAGGAGTATCGCGCGCGGCCAACTATGAGGATAAAAAAGCAAAGAAAAGAAGGAAAAGGAGATCGGAGATGGCGCAGTAGTCTAGGAAGGCGTCGGAGGAATCCGTTTCCGATGTAGATTCTGTGCGGCAGCGAATCAATGACCATTAGGTTGGTAGCCCAGTTTTTAGTATAGTTGGCTCGAGCTCCGTCGAAGAACAATGGACCACAAATCACGACGGACCCGGCTAACTCTCGTTTGCGAATGCCAGATTCCCTTCTTCCCTTTGTCTCATTTTCTCTTCTTCCCTTTCTGCACGCTTAACGATCCGCCTGAAATAGACTCATTCTCTTTTGCCTTGAATTCAAAGATCGAGTTCCGAATGGGATTTCAAGAGGACGGCGTCTTGCGCGAACAAATGCGCACTATCTCCATAGAACTCTGTAAAGGGTAAAATCTGTAAGTTCCTCTTCGAACTCTTTAATTTGCCAATAGAAATAAAGTTTAAACGAGTTTCACAAGAAGGTCACGCGAATGACCAGAGGAATCGATGGGATCGGCACACTCTATCCGTGTGTGTATTACATGTTGTGACATGGTGGATTTCACCCGTCATGTTCTCGGCAGCAATCACGCCGAAACGCGATAGTGGCGTAAAGCCGCGGCAAAACTCCAGGCAGGATCCACCGACCGCAAGGGCCTATTAACGCTTATGTCACATTACTTTATTATTTTCTTTTGTTTTGCGTGTACTCTGCCGGAGATCGAATATATCGCTCGCTCGCCGTGCCCGTGAAGGCACGGAGAGAGAAAGAGAAGGAAGAGCCAGCTGGAGTTCCAGGAGGAGGGGCCTGCGACACGCGAGGGTCGACACTCGTGCTCTCTCTCTCTCTCTCTCTGGAGAGTAGCTTTACTGGCCCAGGAGACGCGCGCAACGCGGGACTGACGTGACGTCACGCGTCAGCAACGCGCTCTACCCAACTGAGACTCAACCACGACGTCTGGTAGTGGGGCGCACAGCGCCGAACGAATGAGCACTGTCACCGACCCCTGTGGCATAGCGTCCATCGTCAGGTTTCGCCCTAATTATATTGCCGCGAGTTCGAAATCCAGGGACGCCTGGTGCACCCTTGTGCGAGGACGAATGATACTCGTCGTAGAACCAATGAGTGTCCACGAGTTATTATGGAGATTACTAATTGCCGCGATGACATCTTCGAAACTGTCGCGTGGCGAAGATTCTCGGTTGAAGGATTCCTCCGCATGGCGAATCGTCGTCCATTAGCCTAAGGGAGGGGGTGCTATCCTTCACGCGAAGACAAAGTGCGTGGAGATCGGAAAATCAATCCTGCTTAGGCACGCGACGTCGTCGTACATTTTGGTTTTGTTTTGCTTTTTGTTGGAAGTTTGTGCGCGAGTGCACTAAGTGCGAATTGGCAGAAGCTTGAGTTTTGTTTGGATTACGCGAACGAACAAGGGAACGCCATGGTAAGCGAGTGATTTGACTTTAGTAAGTGACGTATTTTCGTGCACACCTCGGTATCGGATTTTTGTTTCTTTCGTGATTTGACTGCGCCTGCAACGGACACGCGGAGGGACGACCCCTCACCACGATTTTGACCAACGCGTCCAATAATATCGTGGGTATTTCGGGTGTAAGATTTGTTAGCCCCTGGAAGGAGGAGGAGATTCCAAGAGAAATACGGGAAGCGCGCCGACTCGGGAGCATCCTGATTTCGCGTGGACAGCTAATGCAGGCGTTAAATTATCGAATTTATCGTCGGCCTGCTCGTAAAATCGAAAGAAGAGATCGCGGTCGACTACCGCATCCCATCTTGCCCTCCTGGCGAACTCTGCTGATTTGGCCTCGCGGACAGCCTGAATTGTGGCTGGTCTCGAAAGTTCCTCCATCCAGGACCAAATGAAATATCGAGCCATTTCCTGCGAGACGGAACTACCGAATGGATTGCTCCCACCTAACTTCGACTCATCGTTAAAGCCAGTTTACTTATTCTACCAGGCAATCTGAGTCAGGACTCAGTACTCTCCCATCTCGAGTGGCTACTGGTTTTTTTTTTTTCTTCAGAACGGTCGATCATAATGACCGCGACTCTCGTTCATCGTCTCATCAAAGTTCTAAGGACGGGCTAATTTAATTTAAAAGTCTTACGTGATATATGCACGGCCGATTGACAAACATATGTCTCGGTTCTCGGTGGTTTTCACATAATTAATTTTTTAAGAAATTGCATAATAGCATAAACTAACCAAAAGTGCATCATGCGTATAGTACGGTAACATTCAGGTGGAAGGTGTCGCGCAGCAGAATGTTTTTAGAAGAAGATACTTTGAGAAAAAGAGAAAAATTATTCTCTGGCCACAAAATGGAAGAATCGGTTTGACGCATTGCCCCGTGGCCGGAGATCGTTAATTTCGTGGCCCTTAGCCACGATAATGGCTAGCTGTCCAGTGCGAAGAAGTGCGTTCCTGTTAATAACTCATCCATTCGTTTGAGCGTGTCTCCTGTGCCGGGACGATGTCAGCACAGGCGTCGCGCCATTGTATGGAGACTATCGAGACGCGAGGTCGGTATCCGATATAGCTTTGATGTTCTGCCTGATTTACAGAACTACGTAGCTAATTATGGTATAGCCAAGTCCGCGTGCAGTGCGAATCTGCGATCGGACGCTGATCATGTCCAAGTATAGTTAAGAATAATTTAAAAGCAATCATGCGACAGGAGACAACGCCGCGTCTCGGTTCTTCCCTTTGCGGCGCTTCCAGCCCCACCGAGACGAGACGGATCAATCGTTCGAGATCCCTTAAAATGTCGTCGGAATTTGCCAAAACAATTATCATACCGATCGCTAATCCTCTTAACCGATTCGCGTTTCTCTCCGCTGGACTCACTAGATTCGATTGTTTTCTTTGACTCGTTCGATTGGAACTTTTTTTATTCAATATTTCTTATATGTTCTAGAAACAATGAGAACGCGGTGCCGTCGGCCGGCATTTCCATCGAGAAGAAGGAACCGCACGAGAAGCACGAGAACATTGCCAGGATAGCCAAACGCTACCTCGATGACAACATGCAGCAAGCCTGGATCAATCCGCGTCTGATCTCAATGGTGAGTGAGTACGTAGTTATACATACACGTGTACCAGTAAGTCTGTATGGCGGAAACTATGTGTATCCTTTGCCCGAGGATACGAGGATCGTTGCACAAATGTTCGTTGGGTCGAGGCGAATCTCGCGCGCAGCGCCTTGACGAGTGACGCGAGATGTAAAATGGAAGGACGTCGGTGAATCTTGCGAGTGTCTCATTAGAAGGAGCGTCGCGGCGGCTGGAAGCAGGCTTTGAATGTCCGCGAGCATCGAATGATCGAAACAGGCTGCAGATTGGTTTCCTGAACAGGAGCGAATGCTATCGGAGATTTGTTGTGACGTCTCGACGACGGGAAGGCGACGACGAAGGAAGGTATAGTGCCATCTGTACGTAGGTGCCTCGTTACCGGAGGAACGAGGTTCATCCTGAATCCACTTGTTACCTTCTCACCTTCGTCTCGATCGATTCTTCGATTTACTTCGGGATCAGAGTGGCAATAGTAAATCAGCGCGTGTGCGACGGTACGCCTACCGTGCTGTGGTTGCATCCCGTATTGGGAGATTTTACCTCGACGTTTCCATGTTCCTTCGGTGATGTCACAACGTCGAGACGCCCTCCGATACGGTGAAGAGGAATCCCGCTGGCGCAGGGTGCACGTACTGGTAAACTTTACGAAGTAACGTCTCACGGTATTAATCGCTGCCTGTCGGCTGCCGTCGCGTCATTAGGCGAACCAACAAACGCATAATTTCTCTCCGTTCGTTATTTCTGAGCTCGGCTATTAGTCTACCGAAGGCAGCAATCATCACTGGCAGGTAGTGCTGCGCACCAGGACTGTAAGGACTGTAAGGACTGGCAGGAGAGGCGGCCAGAGGGGGACCGACCCCCACCCCAGTCCAATGTGCACAAACACTCGCCAAGTTCTGCCTCTGCCCGTTGATGCAGAATAGTATACAGTACATATAGGAGCGCTCGATTGATTCTCCCGTGGTTTGCAGCCTGTCATTCTTCAACTGGCAATCGGATCGAACGGCTGCGTTGCCGAGCGGCGACCTTTGTTTTTCTACCAAAGATAAAATCTCTTTTCGTCTTTTGTTCCATACTTCTTATGAAACTCTTGAAACTCGAGCATGGTTACTTTTGACACAACAGAGGGGACAGGTTAATTGAGAAATATCCACGAATGGATTTATCTAATGACTCGTCAGCCATGTAATAAAACCGAAGGTTCCCGACGATTGACGAAGCGTTCCCCCACAGAGTTACCAAATGCGTGCAGAGAGAATATAATAGCGAGTTTATGCATCCCAACTAAAATTTACGTCTTCTGAGTGCGACCACTCGGTTTTTTTTAATAATAAGGATAGAGCCCGTTTTAATCAGAGGACTGTCCGACGCGATTAACTAGAGCGAACGTCAGGACTCTGGCGTCGCTCAGTCGCAAGAGGGTCCGTCGTTATTTCGAGTGTTTATCAAATCAATGAATCGCGAGATTTCATTTCTCTGCTGTTCATTTTGAGAATTCCTGATACCCATTCACAGTGTCGCACCCTTCCTCTTCTTCCACTTATTCTTCTCTCTCTCTCTCTTTCTTTCTTTCTTTCATCCTCCTATTCTGCTCTACTATTTCTTTTGCTTGCAGTGCAATAGAATTTCTTATTGTATCGTTACAGTGCGTATCCGCGAGTCTCAGCACGATATCAAAATTCGTATTCTTCGAGAAGTCCAAGACTTATCGCACGCGTTTGTATTTCGAAAAAAAAAAAGAATGGAAATGTTTAATATTGGGCATTGTTCGGTTCATTAGCGAAGCACAAAAGTGGATTAATATAATTGAGTCTACCGTAGGTATAATAGGCCATTCTGATATTCCATTGTTTGACGTCGCAAACTTCTGATTCGCGGCTTTATACCGCGGCTGCCGTTTATTTCTCATTGTGGCCTGCACATCCCTTTGTTTTTATTTAATTTTTTCAAGCCTCCAATATTCGCCTCCATCTCCTTCCTTTCTGCCCCCCGATGTCCTCCGCCCGCCTCTCCCTAGCGTCACCCCAGGCTCAGTCATCCTCGCCTTGTCACGTTTCCCCTGGACCTCGCGGTACTCCCCACCCGCAAAGACATCTCGCTACGACTCCAGCGAATCGAGACGCTTCGCGCGGACGGGGACTAACGTTCGTCAGTAGACTTCGGAAAGGAAGTTGCTCACCGGTGCTTTTGCCAATTCGCTTAAAATATTAGTTCCGATTTACGGAGAATTCATGCCGAGCAACTTGCAACTGCAAAACAGTTGCAAGAAAATACGCGAAGGAGAGATAGCGAGATAGGATTGAGGGGGGTGGGGGGTGGGGAGGAAGCGGTGAAAGACGGTGAAAGAGGGCGCGCCAGAGGGTTTATGCCAGAGGGCTGTGATGCTGCGGGAGCTGCGTTTTCACTTTCATGTCCCAAAGCCCTCCGGCTGTTTTAATTGAATTTTCAACACGGGCATTTCATCTCGGCGAAATGAAGACAAAAGCCGCGTTTTTTTTAATTATCGCATTTCTCGTCGACGCGTTACACTTTGAGACGTTTTGGATTTCTGCCCTCGTACTTTGCATACTCACCTCTGTTTTCGGCCCGCTGGACCCTCGGATTCCTTTGCTTGTTACTTCGCACTCTTTGCGGGAGTATATCTGTACTGCGCGCATACGTGGATTCCCTGATTCCTGCAGGCAGCCGTCCTTCTTCCTCTGGGAGAGGAAAGTGGGGCCCCCGCGCGGACGCGAGTCCTAAATTAAATAAACCATTCATAAATTCGCTATGGCTCGCAGAGTATCGGTGACGTTCGCCATGGAAAAGTACATGCGCATATTTTAATTCCATCGTTTTATCCTCTCGGTATAATATCTTCCCTTTTTGTCTTTAACATTCTTATCCTCCTACCCCGCCTTATCCAGCTTCTCCGCACGGTAATATCCGGCTATTTTTCTTTCATAAACCGTGAAGTTTATGGTAAATTGGGCAAAGAATTTTTACCCTTCGTTTGTTAGCCGCTTTTCTTTCAGACTTCCTCCCTCTACCTCTCGCCGTAGTCGTAGCCCTTTCTTCCTCGTCCTCCATCTCCGATGCCACGTTGTAGCGACTCTCGTGAACTTTCTCCCAGCTACCACCGTGATTCTTCCCATTCTACCCATTTTACCCATTTTATCCATTTTATCCATTTTACCCTCTCTTGGGGAAAAAAATTCTCGCTCTCGGTATCCCAATCCCATCTGTGCTCCCAGCATCCAGGCATCCAGCGCCTCTCATCACCAGGAAGCCAGCTCGCGATCTCGCGTAATTAATAACGAGACATCCCGTACATAATTTAGGGCGCAACCCTATCCGTCGAGGGCGCCCGCTCGACAACCTCGTAAACCTGACGGCCTGCGTCGGCACCGTCGCCGTGTCAGAATAGTCGACGGCATTTTGAAACTTTGCTACCTTCATTTGTTTCCCGTTTAGTTTGACTTGCCAGCCAGTCGGCTGCCTCGAGAAACTCGCGCACGAGGCCTGAGAAAGTGAGGACGACGTATAAATTTGGCGCAACCCTTGCTCGGTGACGATACAAACACACTACTACATCTTCGACAATTCCTCCTGCCGACGCCGGCAGCGCGACGCCCCGCGTCAGCTGGTGGTACCAGCCTACCGAGACTTTTCTTCCATGCAGCACTTGCGAGCACTTCGGCAACGGCCTGAAGTTCATTGAAAAAAAATAAGTGGCGCGCAGAAGGTGATCGATGCCATCGAAAAGGGGGTCTCCTCTAATTCACTTGGAGTCTCGTGGATTCGCGACACGCGACCGTTTGTTCGGCGGGGTCGCCCTAGTCAACCTCTCCGGCCGTGGGCCGCTGCTGGGAAAGCCGAGGGTTCGGAACGTCCTCGAAGGGACGTCTTTAGAAATGAATTTCAGTGCTTCAGGGAACGTGGGCACATCGCGCCTAGACGGAATATCAAAAGAAGCCCCCGATCCGAGGATGAGCAAGCAGATATTGTCGAGTGCGCGTGCGAGTTTGCCTGTGAGTGCACAGTGGCGCACTCCTCTGTCGTTAAGTCTTGTGTTGTTGGTGAGCGAGAGGAGCGCGCGCGCCGGCAGCCCCTTCGCTAAATCCCATGATCCTTCTTCTATGCGTGCTCCGAGGTCTTAAGGTTATGATCGGCGTCCCTGTGCGATACCAGTTTAATATTTATAAAGGTCACGTATAGTCGGTTGCAGACTGCGTTCGCTGACGATAAAATCCGAGGAGGCTCAGCATGCTCCTCTTTTCGTGATGATGGCTCCTTTAGCGGCTTTCGGAGGCAAGAAAGAAAATTGGCTCAATCACTGCGCGGAAGAGAGAGATAGAGAGAGGGGTTGGTGGGGGATGGAGAGGGGGCTCCCATTTCTTCTTCTTTCTTTTTTCGCTGGGAAGTCGCGAGCGGCAATATTGCTTTTAAAATTAATGTCATCCATTGAGCCGCACACGCCCCGCCGGAGTTCCAATGGTTGAAGCTCGACGCTAGAACGAATCCCAATCGGTCGCCCGTATTTTCGCACGACGGCGCCCTAAAAAGATTCGCATCATTTGGCAAAGTGCTACTTTGTGTCACATAAAAAAACGCTCGACGTCTTTCAACTCGCCTGTAGTCAGCAGTTTCGACTTTCACCCTTCGCTAAGACTTGACTGCCTCCTCCTCCTCCTCCTCCTCCTCCTGATGTCCCTCTTACGATTGCCTATGTGCCACGAAGAAGGTCCATCTTAAAGAAAAGACTTCGTTTTTCTAAAAAAGATGCGCGATTTCGCTAAAACATGAATCCTCGTTGTAACGTATATTTTATAAAAATGAATTTCAGCGCTAGTTCATGCAGAATAATGTTGTAATCCGGTACATATCACTTTTATACTTTGTCCCTCTGCCTTCACTACCGGCTTGGGTAGCTGAACTTTCTACAAAACTTCTC
This sequence comes from Trachelus iudaicus, assembly GCA_030142595.1. Classification (NCBI taxonomy): domain Eukaryota; kingdom Metazoa; phylum Arthropoda; class Insecta; order Hymenoptera; family Cephidae; genus Trachelus; species Trachelus iudaicus. The sequence goes on along the minus strand of JARQTH010000738.1, from coordinate 139,359 downwards.
TGCTTTCCCTTGATATCAAGGGTATAACGATCCCATGACATTCGAACGCGATATGCATTTCTCTTGTAATTCCTCGTCGTCAGCGCGACTTATCCATACTCATCGATTTCCTCCTCGTTTTCTCTCGCACTGATCTCTTCAAAATAACTCCTTACTTTGACTCCCTCCGATTGTCTCCAGCATTTATCCATCTTGACGCGCGCGTCTCCGCCTCCCTGCGCTGCATCGTGTTGCGGGCACCAATCCAAATACGAGACGTAGAGGATTTACGAGCACTTAATTTCTCATCGAGCCGAGGGCACGCGAGACTCTGCACAACCCCCGCTTGCCCCCGCTTGCCCCCGTTTGCCCCATCGCCGCCCAGTACGTCTTCCACTAGCACTCTGACAATGAGACTTTGCTCGATTGACTCACGATCGTCTCCTCGCACCCTTGGAAGGAGGAATCAGCGCGAGCGACCCCAGGAGTTTCTCTCGCGCGATAAGACCTTGTCGAGAGCAGGCGCGACGTAGGTACATACATATAATACGTCTGGCCTGAGCTTCTTTTTTCTGCTCCTTCTCAGCCGAAGCGAGTGACCAATTGACGAAGGACGGCTGCGGGCTGATACTCTCCACTGTCGTCGCTAGTGACTCCTGATAAATCACGTAGTTCTATAGCGTATACGGTTGGTTAACCCGAACCCCCATTAAATCGTACACCCCCGTGGTTATATTTATGTGCCATTTGCTGGGAAAAGCGAAATAATCGGCGAGCGCCATTCCGAAAGCCCCGGAGAAATAATCGTCGGCTTCCCGAGTTGACCGAAACTCGGAATTGTTGGGGCCAAAGTTCATTCGGCTATTCGAGGATGTTACATCCCGGAGTTTCACTTGGGCAAGTAGGAGAATAGCAGTACAGTAGGATGCGACGAATATGGTCCAGCATGGTGAAGAAGAGCATGGAGGTAGGGAGGAGTGGAGCGAGAATAAAGACGAAAGGGAGAGTGAGGGAGTGAGAGATCTCGGACGTATTGCGTGCGAACGAATGTGCGTGTGTTTTTTTTTTTTGGGCCCTCTGGCCCCCATTTCCATTCCTGTTAGGTTCGAATCCGTTTCCATAGGAATTGGAATTACGCGAGCACCCGAACTTCATCTCTACTTCCCGGCGTTGCCTACGGGAGGGACTCTTCTCGTTCGGCAACCCCTCGCTCACTCCTGGATTTCGAAGAGTTTTCGAAATATCTCCATGTGTACACATGTAGATATATGTACATCATCCCGAGATTCTCGATTAGACTGCAATTAGCGGGTCTAGAGTTTCGAATATGGTTCGTTTCCATAGTAGTCGATGCGATATTGCACGACGTCAGCGGCAGACATTGAGACTCGCTCTCTCTTTTCCCCGCGTCAAACGGATTGTAATTTGTCATCGGAGCTAATCTACTAATTATATTAATTAATGGCAGTCGGCTTCGAGACGGCGGTTTTGATAAATTTACGATTCTCGAGCTTCACCTACTCGAAATTTGCTTTTTCATTGTAATTCATTAATAGCTATAGGGAGGTAAAAGAATTATTAATTTTTCCTTAAAGTTATTCAATCTTTTTAAGTCGAAATCGCTCGAATCGCTGCTCCATCCGATCCGTATATTTATAACGTTGCGGGTGCGGCGAAGGGGCTGAGGAAAAATGCGAGACGCATCTAGTCACGAGTGCTGTCGGTTCCCGCTGAAACCGATAAAGCCAACCCGAGGGCGGCTAACCTCTAGAGTTCCTCCATGCATGCGCATGCCGGGGGGGGGGGGGGGCGCCGCCAGCCAATTCTTATTCCATCGGGAATTTGTCCTGGGAGTTGAGGCGATAACAACGATAACAAGTCTTTCCGAGTGCATGGACGTAACTGTAGGAGTCAACCCGAGAGCGCGTAGCTACCGAGCAGGGTGGCGACTCGAAGGGAATCAGAAAACGAAGAGAGCACGTTATCCGAATCGGTAGCTGGAGTCGCCTTCTTGTAACGGTGAGTCAAAAGTCACGTGACAAAAAATACATATAGTATACCATTATAGTCACCTGACACGCACATTAGCCGTGCACAATGCCCAGGAGAGCAAGCGGCACTGGTTGCTGTCAGTTGCTGTCAGTTGCTGTATTTTCTCGGTGCACTGGCAAGCACCGTGCAAATGTCTGACGAGACTATGAAAGGCCGGCAACAGTAGTAGCCGCGGCACGGCGAGCGCTGTCGGAGAAAGATTCGCGAAGCTTTTTTTACGAAAAAAATTCTTTCGAAAACGAGCCAGAGAAATAGAGCACTCCTGGGAGAAGACACAAGGTGCGGTAGGGTGACTCCTGGTGCTGAGCACGTAGCGTGAAGACGTCTGGCTTTGAGTTTTAAAAAGCGCTCGTTGGTGACGCTTCGGCAATTCTAGAGGCAAAGACGAAGGGGGAGCGTCGGGAGCCAGCTGGAGATGCTGCTCCTGTTTCCATCCTATTACGGGCTTGCTACGCGATGCCAGTGCGAAGCGACTCCAGGAGACGCAAGATATCCCGAAGTTCCTCGATGAGAAAGTATCGGACGCAGTTCGGCTGCCAATCGGCGCCTGCCGATAGACGCGGAAGTTCGTTCTCAGAAGTGGCCGAGAATTCGATTGAATCGCCGACGGTGAGGCTTAAGGTCGAGCATGGGGTCTAATGTAATTTTACTGGCAGAACTGACCCTCGCAAGAGAGAAGCGCATTCCCTGTGCGACGGACGACTGTACTGCAACGTCGCTAGGGTGAGACTCGCGTCTGACTACAGAGGGTGACTGGGCGATGGTCAGGGTGTTTAGGCTGAACCGACCCTTCGAATAATAAACGGATCGTTAGCATTGATTAAATCGCGCTGATGGTAGACGGACCATTCCCGCACGTGCGTTGCGTCTCCGTCTGGAGGCATCGGCCGGCGCCCCACCTTCAGAACATTTATTGTCTCGCGCCGTCTCTTCCTGCAGTTCGGAAAGAGCCTAGGCGAAGGCCCCGCGTCATTATTAAAGTGGACGCACCACGCGGCGCCAGGCGAAACTGTACGATGCTATATTAATTAATATGTATAGCATGAAGCGCATTGCCGAAAGATGAACGGGCTCCAGAAGAGGACGCAACGAGAGGAAGCAGCCACGAAACGACAGAGGAGGAGGAAGAAAAGACGAAGATAGAGAAGCTGGTTACTCGTTAAAATACAATTAAAGTCCCGCAGCTAGTAGTTGAATTTGATTTATGAGGCCGCTTGTATAATGGATTCGTTACTCAGTTAACAGCTTCCCCGGTTATAATACATATAGTCCTCTTTTGCGGGACCTCGTACTCTCGATACTCTTCCGCCTCTGCGTCCTGATCCTGCCGGATCGAGAAAAATCATTAGGGAGACCAGACCTTACTGCTGCTTCGGGATTCCCTAACGCGACCAAAGTGGCTCAGCGTAATCTAATGAGGAGTTGCGCCGCGCATTACTTACCGCACCGCTCGCCATCCGGAGCTACACGGCACATAATTTCATGCCTTCTTCGGATGAGCAAGAACGATCGAAGGCCACCAGCGCCTCGGTAAGAGCCATAAAACTAATGGCCTTCCGGAATCGCTGCCAGAATTAAGAGAAAGTTATGGCCGCCTGCGCACTGCAATCCGATTGATCCCCACTTGCCGTGATCCGTACTTGAGAATCGCTGGTAGCTTTAATCGCTTTACTCCGTGGCATCGCCACGTCGAGGACGTTCGAGCCGACAAATCGCGAGTGAATCCAGTCGAGCGGTTCGGTATTTTCGTGCGCGTTGCACTCCTCTCGGCGCTAGGAGGTGCTACGAGTTTTAATTACAATGCAATTTTCCTTGCGATCCTTTTTTCTTTGAAATGCTGTTAGAGTTCTGCTCGAATACACGAAGCAATCAGGTCCTTCTGGCACGTTGGCACGTTGGCACGTTGGCACGTGAGCTCTCGCACTCGCGTCGTTGACGCCCATTTTGATCTGGGAAGATTAAAGGACCGACACGACGCCCGGCGCCTCCTCCGCGCCTCGCGGCTCCACCGAACGCGATCTCTTCAGAGCATTCAGAGCAGCTCCCCTTTCTTCAGCCGCGCGGCACTGCCAAATCCTCCAGATGCACAATAAGTATCCCGAAGGATCGCTGGATCGCCGATCGCGACACGATGAGGCAGTGGCACCTCGCTGCTCCATCGACGTTCTTTTGCGCTTTGTCGGCGTCGAGCATCGAGACGCGGAAGACGAGGGGTGATGTCACTGGAGGAATCGTTGCATTTGCTCCTCTGCTACGCGCAGAGGGGAATTCCCTGCCAGTTTAATCTGCCGTTGCGCCTTGATAAATTCCAGAAAACCCACGCGTCACGCTCTGCAGTTTGCTCCAGGACCGATCGGCTGCAGGCAGGGTGCGCGAGAGCGAGAGCGAGAGCGAGGACCATAATGGGTCCTCGAGGGGGGTGCGTAATCGAATCCCGGTTAGGGTTAAAATCCATCAAGTTGTCCTTAACTCTCCCTTCGACGAAACGAACTTCAACCCCGGCGACCTCGCAATTCAGCGCGAGCTCTTCTCTTTGGCTGAACTTTCGACGTAGGTCCCCTCCCTTCCTTTCTCATTGCATTCTGCATTGGAAATTCAAGAAAACGGAAACAAAAAAGTTTTATCCGATTACCCGAATGAGCGTTCAAACGATCAAAGAGCGAGCACGCGCCCAGATTCAATTACGCGTCTTCCCTCTTTCCACAAGCTGCCTTAATTGATATCGATGCGTAAGACCTCTGAGTATGGGCCAAATCTCTTTCTGCCGGACTCGATCGTTCCCAAAAGTCTTATCGTCCCGAAAGATAGATATGGGGGGAGGAGGGGCAGGAAAACAACGATGACATTCCCATCCGTCATAGTGTAATCGCGCTAGCCCCTTAGCACCGGCAGAGTCGAGAACCCCATGTGTGCAGAGTGCAAACGTAATCGGGCACCAGGTGGCACGTCGACGTCTCTTAACGAAGGACCGGCCACCCTCCTGTCGTTCCGTAACTTTCAACGTTTCGGTGCCGCTCGCTATCTCTCCCAGCTAGAACCTTTTAACAAGCATCGAAACAACCTTGACGTTCGGGTCGTTCCCGGGGCTGAAAAGAGGAGCTTTTTGCTTGTTAGAGAGTTAGGATTCCTCGCGTCGAATGAAAAAGAGAAGAAGAAAGAAACGGAGGTAAGGAGAAGGATTTGCGCTTTGAGGAGGATTGGCTATCCCGATCCTTTTTGTTGGCCCGGTAGTGTGTCGTTTAGTGTCGGTTGGTTAAAGCACGCTGAATGAAAATTATTTCCGCTATTACAGGGTTACTGGGTCGATGCATTCTATTATTAAGGGTACGGGTTAACATATGTCTACAGAGTATCCGTGTCCTCCGACAAGCAAATCAAATCTCTCTCCGTCTCTCACACTCTCTCTCTCTCTCTCTCTCTCTCTCGCTATTGCTTTTCTCCTATTGCAGCACCACCATAACATTCCATCCTACCGTTTCTCTTTCGTTAAATTGTTTCTTTTAAGTTTACGCGGAACGGACTCATGCTTGCTATTTACACGTAGGCCGTCCGAAACTCTTTAATCAAACAAGTGGCAAGAATGCATCTTGGTATTTTCGATCTTGAAATTCTGCCCTTAGAGATTCCCTAATCTAAATCCTCCGAGCATTTGCGCTACGGATTGTCGTCTGAACAATCAGTCAGACTGCGTCCTCCTCCTCCTCCGCTCGTCTTACTACGCTCCTTTCATTTCTCTAATTTCTCTTCTCGTCCTGCTTTCTTGACCTTTCTTCCTCTCTAGCAGCAGGTTGAACTATCGCGTAGAATTATCAGTGAACACTCTCAAGATCCCGTGAGCTTCTTAAGATGTTCACGAGAGAAGTAGATGACGCGCAGAAAGTCCTTTGGAATTGCCAGCAGGATAACAGAGTGTATTTTAAAAGTCCCTCGTTTCTTCCGATGACGTACCTAAGCTTCACTCGCCATCTGCGAGTGCATCTTCTCCTATTATTAGTTAAATCCCTGAACCCGTCGCATGGCTCGCATGACTCTCGACAAATAAGCGGCCTGTTTGCGAACGACGATACTAACGGGGAGGAAGGGACGACGGGGTTAACTTACTCGGCGCGAGAGAGAGAGAGAGAGAGAGAGAGAGAGAGAGAATTGGAGGAAATCGAAACAAGAGCAAAGAGCAAAGAGCAAAGACCAATTGCAAGAGAATTTTCTTCCCGAAGTATGAAAGCTTCTAGCTCTGCCAGGACTTGCGAGTCCCTCAGGACTTTGCGCCATTGCCAGAAAAGCTTTTCAATTTGTCGACTGGTTAGCTATTCGATTAGTTCATAAATCGGAAAGTCGCGAGTCTCCGTTCGCGCTTCAAGCTCTCCGCCTTCGAGATTGGATTGGCGAAATTCTCGAATAATTTAAATCTTGCGAACGAGCTGCGCCTGCCTCTCGACTCGCAGTCAGCTGTAGTCGTACCTACTTTCCCCCCATACTCTGGTACAGACGCGCAGGCACTTGGATGCGCTGGCCGCGCTTACAATTTAGTTACACCCTAGTGCGGGTTTACGAATATTCTTCCTCCTCGAGTGCACTGCGCACTCTGCAAGAGATCGAGTAGCGCATCCCTTCTCTATTTCTCAAAGGAATATATCCTGGAAATTCTGAAACGCGTCGTCGCTATAGAACGAAGGAAGATGCTTTCCTGGAAATTGGCTGATTAACGTGGCAGAAGCGGGATCACCGGATAGGCCGTCCCTGTAGCTGTGGCCAGTTGCCGGTTGCCACCCTCGTCGACCCTGCGCTGCCAGTAGCCTCGCCTGACGAAAGAAAAATAATCACCAGTCAGCGGGGCGAACGGTTCCCGCCGCGTGCATCGCCGCTGCTGCGCCACTACGCACGATCATTCTCTGATCTACTAATTGCGTGATTTCCGAGCAACCCGAAGAAAAACAAAATTTTTCAGCATCGATCAAATTTTTGTTTGCCAGAGGAACTTGGATCATTCTTAATACGAACCTATCGATCGATCTGGTTTTTGAATTCTCTTTGGATACTTTGAGAATCGGTCGATACTTGGCGCTTCGTCTTCGCAGCATCTTTTCTAGCAGGAAGATGGACCATTTCATCACAGAGTGTTTGGCTGAGCCGGTACTTGCAAGAGGGTGGGAAAAATATTTATACAGCAATCCTGTTGTCCTCGCTGCTTCTCTCAGCGAAGATGCGTGGTGCGTTCGAAGATGCTTTGCCCGTTCTCTTTATTATTATTTCCCTTTGTATCGGGAGCCCTCAGCTCCCTCCCTCAATTCTCATCGCGCTGCATCCCGTGGCGGCTCTTTCCGAGCGGTTGTCTGTTCTCTGGCCACGAAGATGCTGCTGGAGCTGGGCGTCTATCCTCAATAGCGAGAAAGGCGATGACGCGGAGAGCCGTTGTCGCGCGATGATTATTCAGAGTGATCGAGGGCGTTCCCAAAGCAGTACAAATTCAACCGTAAGAGATTGCTCGCTCTCTCCCCGCTTTCGCGTCCCACGTTCGTCCATAGCATCTTCCAGCCGCACGCATCGTTCCGACCGTGTATCCGTCCGTATCCGTCCGTATCCGTCCGTATCCATCCATCGGTCGGTGATTCCGTCCGTTTCTGCCTTCCCACCCACCCGTTTCCCCTCTACCCAACGCGTTGGAGTTCCAGTATTAAAAGCACGTCTCATTTATTCGAGCGATGCTTCATGATCATTTTTGGTAAGATTAAGCCGCGTCTCTCGACTCCTAACCCCTCCCCCCTCCACCCCCCTTCGCCCATCTTAGTATTCAGACTCCCCGGCTCCCTGAATCTGGCATCCTATCTCGTTGCTTCGCTTATCTCGTTGGCCCTTGATCTTCCCCTCTCCCCCCGTCGCGGCGTCCTCCTGCGGCGTCCCTCGTCGCTTCGCGTGAGTACGCTTCTACTCGAGCGAATCTCACAATCGGGCTACGCAGAAATAGCGAAACCGAGGAAAATTATGAGGAGAAGGCGTGCGGCAAAGCCCTCGGCGATGGTCGCCGTTAACCTCAAAGCGGATGACCTATGACACGCAGTGCTCTGCTTCAAGGAAAACGACAGATTCTCATTCGGTCGTTCATTCGAGAACGAGCAAACTATATTGCGGCAGGTCAGCCAAATAAAGAATGGCTAATTCACAGTTGTGATTCGTGAAAGTACAGTTGTGCCCTTATTTATGGCGATGCTTCTTGAGCGCTGGCCTCCTCCGCTCTTCTCAATATAACTAAAATTTTCCCGTCGCACCTAACCTCCAAAGTGGGGCCAATTAACCGATTGTATGCGGCAGTACCTATATGCGAATCACGACATCGCTGTTTATCCTTTACTTGACGCAAGAAAATTGAAGAAATCTTAAGGAAAATCGCAATTTTAAAGAAAAAGAATTCTCTCCCCGCCGGGCAGCTGGATATCTTGGATGCCAACAACCATTTCTAGGAGCGTATCGGCTTTACAAAGTATTCTCTACAGACGCGTCGCCGCTTCCAGCTCTTGCTCTGCGCCTAGACTCGCTGCTTCTTGTATGACAATGAGCTCCATCTTGGGCCCCCGCCTCTTCCAAGGCTCCTATTTTCTCTTTTGCTTCGGGTGCCTTCATTCGTGTCTGACCCGGGTCGCAGCTCATCTCCTCCGTAATACCGTTCACTTCGGGACGACATGTAGAAACGATGAGATAACGACCCAGCTGAATTTTAGTGCGACTGGATAATTACGCTCCCTGGGAATGGGCCCGGGGGACTTTGAGGCCCCCAGGGCCTCACCAGTCAGAGTCTGGCCTGTTATTCCTAACGTAAGCAACGTCATTATCGTCTTACGGAATGGACTTTCGAAAACTATTAATATTTATATGAAGCGAAGGGATGAACTTCGTACGTGGGACGCGAGACGGTCCAGACTGCTCGAAAGGGACTAAAAGTAAATAAATAAATACAGAAATGTATGTACCTTAAAGATCAAAAGTATCCCGGTAACTATTGACTGTAATCTCGTGCAAGGATTTCGTCTTCGCGGCCAGCATGATTCATAGGCCGATTCCTGGCCACCATGGAATATTTGCTCGAATATCGAATAGCGTAGCAGAATGAATATTTGAAAATATAAAAAAGGTCCAACGATACATCGTATGGCGGTTGCCGTGGCGAAGTTTCCCTTCCGCTCCGGCACGATTTCCCTTTAATTATATTTAATAACATCGCTATCTGGCGCTTCGTCGAACCCGCGCAAAAATACCGCTATTCGGTATGCCGTGATGTTAGCAGCCTGACTGGCAGACCGCGGCTGGCGTGCACCATCCGTAGCCGGCAAGTGAACATCCGAAAAATATTGGATAATTCCGCTGCGAATTTTTTCCCGTTGGCTGCGGTTTCTGGGCCGCATGGCCAGCCGGTAAACAAGCATCCTCATTAATCGTATTTTAATGACGAACAGCGCGCGTTTTCTTGGAAGACGCGTGTTAAGGGTCGCGGAGCATCGCGAGTCTCTTAACGAGCCCTGACGGTCGAGCAGGCCGAGCAGGCCGAGCAGTGTGACTGCTGCGTAGCGACGGAGCTCTGTTCGCCGCTCCCATTGACACTCTCGTCCTCGCGAAGGAATGAGGAAAACTTCACCAGGGCTTTGTGAAGCTGCTGCCTTGCGGAACAGGCAGGAATACAAGGTGGAAGGTGATTCCTTCCTGCCGGCAGAATCCTACCTGCCACCATCTCAGGCGCCTTTTCAACGTGTTAATTGTACATTTTATGCGAGATGATAAACAAGTCTCGGTCGATAGTGCCTCCTAGGATCTTCGTTACCCTAAGTATTATGCTCTAGAGAGAATTTCTATTTCGTAATCGCTTTATGTATCGGTATCTATCAATTTTGACAAATTTATTTGTCATTTGACAACCGAAGGGAATGCAAGGGGCAGCTTTGCGCCTATGCGGTGAAACTATCCTGCACACTGGAGGCAGATAGACGGAGTAACGAGATGCCTTCTTTGGCGAAAGACTGCATTCGATCGGCCCGATTCTTCTACGGTGCCTCTTCGGTTCGCCCTTGTGTGAAAAGGTACGCTACCTTGAGTGTCGAGGAGTGAACCGGTTCCCGGAGTTGAAAGTCCGAAGGATCGCATATCTCTCTCTCTCTCTCTCTCTCTCTCTCTCTCTCTCTCTCTCTCTCTCTCTCTCTCTCTCTCTCTCTGTCT
>JARQTH010000738.1:91928-120007 GCA_030142595.1 Trachelus iudaicus | reverse complement strand
ACGGTTCTCGACCTTCTCGGATTAGCTGCACCAGCTCCGGTGAGTCCCCCAATTTATTAATTGGTGGAGGGATTTCGATTTGATAGTTCAGATTCGTTCTGTTTGCCTGACTCTTACTTCGGCCCTCTCTCGCTCAACCCAGCAGCCTGAGCGGCTGTGCATTTCCGTTCGGGCATCCAGTTGCGTTTGCTGATTTTACGCGACCCCAAAAATTCACAGAATCCGTTAAGTCATCGTCTTTTCTGATTGAATCCGTCAGAGCTCTCGTTTTAATTGAGTTGCATGAGCGAAGGGTGGACGGCCGAAGATAACGTAGAGGTTAGTTCTCGGATTTTTCGCTATCGGTGTTGAGTTAAGAAAGAAGTTACGTTACGCAATATACAGTAGAATCGCTTGAGGAAGGAGAAAGAAGCAGAAGAGAACGGATAGAAGAAGGAGAAAGAAGGGAGAGTAGTCGCGGACTAGTCAGCTAAATCGTCGACGTCTCGCCCATAAGCACTCTTGTTTACGGCGATATTAATCCTCTGGCAAAATATTATCTGCGAACCGAATTACGATGAAGCCTCTACCCCATTAGAACACGTTGCTTATAACGTTATAAGTTATGCCTGGCTTTCCTCTTAATCTCCGCATCCCTCTCTCTCTCTCTCTCTCTGCAAATTTCTTCGTAGCAGCTCCTCTCGCACTCCATTCCACATGTTCTTATCCTTTTTATTTTCCGAATAATTCGGAATTCGCCAGCTGCGCGCCCCGTCCTGAATAAAGGCCTCATAATCCCATCCCGAATAAAGCGACGGATCGGTGATCATCTGCAGCATTTCTATGGACGCGATACCCGATACATCATCCCTGCCGGCCACTCGATCAGTGGCTCTCGCACTTTATACTATGAGAATGATACGCGAGCAGCCCGCAACGAAATAAATGGGAATGGATCATGATACGTGAATCTTGTCTCCGTGGTGCCTTGAATTCGCGAAAAGAGAAGAAAGGGAGATTGGGGGCAGAAGAGGGATGAGGAATCAGGTGCGAGGGACGCGAAATCCAGGGACGTCCATCTTAACTTTCCAAAAGCGCGAAGACACGAAAATCTTTTTCGGTAGATTCGGCCTCTTTGCTGCGGCCAGGACGCACGGCTTACGCCTCTTCCTTCTTTCCTCTTGAATATTCGTAAATAGTCTTTGAAGAATTTCTGTGACATCAGGAAAGCTCGCTCGATCCAAAGAAGCTACTCGGCAGCTGGCATTGCTGATTTTCCAATTGGCCATCCTGAAACTGGCTTCGTTTTCTCGCTGTTTCTTGACTTTTCAACTTCTCTCTTGCCCATCAAGAATCCCAGCTCATCTCGGGCTCCACGTTAGGATGACGCTCAGGTAGAGATTTCACGTGACGGAGGAACTAGCCGATTGGCCATCGGCCAGCCGAATTAAGATCGTTATCGGGCGTTCCTTGATGGATCGGTTCTCGGACCGGCAAATCTGATGACAACGTGGGACCATTGCAGAAGGAAACTAATTTGTCTGTCCCGTTGACAAGGGTCCTCTATTTAGAAACGTTTTTCGTTCTGGATCTTGGAGAGTCCACGTACGATCCCGAAGTAGATCATCGCGTTCCCGTTCGCCAGGCCAGTGCCGAGAACTTCCGAAGGTCCATGACCACGAGCCCATTTCTGCGTGGAGTTGGAGCTATCCTGGGATGCGTGAGTGCGTGAGTGTCTTTCCATTTCGGCGCTGAAGCGAGATGTCCTCTTGATGTATTCTGCTGCGAAACGACCATCGAGATGGGAATATAAATGCGAATTCTCGACGTGTCCTGCATTCGACATCGAACCCGGAAGCAAGGACCGCAGAGTTCTAGCGACGCAGTCTTCGAATGCGACTTCGCACAAAGAGACCTGCCAGAACGAATTCATGAGGTTGCGCGACTCGGTTGTCCAGCCGCATGACGTTACGCGCTTATCGCTAACTTTTAGAGCTGCGCTCTAATGGCATTCATTGATGCATGATAAATTGATAAGATCACGAGTCCCTTCGCGAAGGACCTTAGTCGAGCGACGGATCGTGTCCACTCGTTACCGACGAGGGGCACCGTGGCTGTGGCAAACGCTATAACCTTCCCGTTATCAATCGCGTTATTATCTAAGTTATTCGTAGGATTACTTTTCCAATGGATCATAGACGGCTGCAGCCACTTTCCGTATCAATCCATTTCCATGTGACTTCTGCTGCGATTGTGTGTATATATATATATATAGAGCTTTACGCTTACAGTAGACTCCATTGTTTATGGCTGGAATAACATTTAATACCTGACCGATCGCATCGCACGATACCGTCCCAAAAGCCCAATGATAAGAGGCACGCGAGACCGCGAAATATACTGGCTTGCGACATGTAGGCGCGCGTGCATGTGTGCGAGCGCGCTCGAACGTCACTATAGAAAAATGAGAATTACCCTTGGCAGGGCAAGATTCCATCGACTTGACTCGCCTATATCCGGAAACCCGGAAACCCGGAATCACGAGAGATCACAGTGTGCGATTCCTGCAGAGAAAGTGTCTCCTGTTGGTGAAACCAACGCTGATATTTCATATGTCCTATTGCCTATTTCCTATTTCCTATTGCCTAGTTTCTTGTCATTTCTTTCTACGAGAAGAAGCTTTTCCAGCGGTGAACTAGGAGCAGCGACAAATTGTAAAAGAGTCCCGCTTGCGTCAATTGGGTCAGCCGATCGCAGTGATCGAACAGGCGGTGGAGATGTTGGCTTACCGCTGTGTACACAGTCAGCGAGATATAAATGAATAAATTTAATGGCTTTATGGGGGAAATTAATTATGGAGAGCAGTGGAGCATGAGCGAGAGAGCGGGAGAGCGGGAGAGCGAGGGTGGGACTGTGGTGCAGCGTGGTGGGATGACGTTATCGCCCCGCCATGTAATATTGTAATTATATTGCTGCGTGGCACGAACCCCATGAGCCACCAAAAATTTAACCCTCGTTCATGATGACCACCCAGTGAAAACGGCTGGCCCGATTAACGCGACGCCTGCGTCGGACAGTCCATGCGTTAACGTTACGTCTATTCCCTCTTTGTGGCCGAGGGATATCTGGTGTTGTGCATTTTCATACTGACGGCAATTCAGAATTAATTCCAGTCTTTCGCACTCGGCCTTGAGTAGATCTTTCGAAGATGACACTTGAACGTCTCCTTTTTCATTGGGTACAGAGGACACCGATCTGCCAGCCAATTAAAAGGCAGACTGACTAAAGGCACGGCGTACCTAAAAGGCTGTGACGGTATCCGCGCGTCGCAACAATTTAGATTTTTTCCAAAGTTGTAACGGCGGCGGCGGCGGCGGCGGCGGATTCCTTAGCTATGATGGAACTGTCAACACGCACGCGTGCTATTCTGCAGCACGCACATTTTAGGCAATACACGAAACGTAACTATACCCACGTCACGTTAGGTTGGATATCTGCATCGTCGATAGGAAATTAAAGAAACGAGGCGCGCGAACGGAAACCACGCAGCCTGCGTTCCCGCACGCCACCGGGAATACATAATTCCGCGTCTAGTTATGCGCCGAGTAATTACCACGAAAGCCCCGCAGGCGTATTTGCATCTGGCCCTTGGAGCACGCCGGATATCTCGAGGGCCGATCGATCGGTCGTCGCGCAAAGGCCAGTGCGAGTCCTTCGAAGAAGACGCTTTCGAAGCGCTTTGCTCCCTCGCGGCTGAGACTTCGGGGTGCAGAGTTCTCACGTGTCCCACACGGCACACTCTCGGCTCTGCAATTTCTCAATTGTGAATAATCTCCATGACGTTAAACACTGGCTGAAAGTCGCGACATGAGAATCAATGAAATCCATCTCGCGAGTAGGGGCGGGGGAGGGAGAGAGAAAGAGAGAGAGAGAGAGAGAGAGAGAGCACAGAAGGACGTAACGCGGGTTCTGGTTTCTATCTGCTCTGCCTCCCAGAGCTCTCTCTCCCTGGCATTGGACGAATGTTAGCGCCGTTCCTTATCTTCGATGGAGATTGGCCCCAGCGAACCGTGTGTCCGGTTGACAATGTTATGGATCACCGGGGTGCGTGCGTGCTCGGCTCGGCCCAGTGGCCAACCATACTAGCTGCTGCCCACGTGTCTACCTGGCACACATATCATCGAGCAATGCCCAACCGATCCACCTGAGAGTGCCAGACCACCTCGTCCATGGAAGCGGGACTACTCGCTCGGGTTAGGAGAGCCCTCCCCGCGCCCGCGCCCGCGTCCAGGTTGGCATTCTTTCCCGGACACGGATACACAGCACCCTCTCGAGGACGATGCCATTGGCTCGCGTCCTCCTGCTTGCTCCTCGTCCATTAGCTAAGGATCTCGCGTGTGCGTGCGCGTACTTCTCCGCACACTACACCGAAGTCCCCTTGAAGGGTGAAGGAGGGACGCAGTCGTGGATCGTGGATCGTGGATCGTGGCATGCGCTCCTCGTGTGTGGCCAGCGACGTCCGCGACTTACCGACATAACGCGAGCGTACACCATTGTTATATTGCTTGCTAACACGACATTAATACATCGTAAAAGAATTATGATCCCGCGACATGCCACCACCCGCTTCGACTTTGAAAAATCGTCCAGCGGCCCGCTAAAAGCTCCAGATAAAATTAAATCGTCCCCAACGATGCGACAGCGATTTCGCCTTCTGCTTCGATGTGAATTCACGTCGCTATAACCCGAATCACCTAAAATCTTCAATTCATTATTTATTTCGGCTCGTGAATCCTTCGCATAATTCGCATGACACGATAATTGGCACGATTTCCCGTTATGCCGAATTTAAACGACTGGAGCAGCTCCTCCTGCGTCGCTAATCAATTTACATCTTGCTGCTGTACCTACCTGACCTACCTACGAGCGACAGAGCCGCCGCAACGAGTCATCTGGTTGCATCGCGCGCAGTCTCGTGTCAATCCATGATTAAGCAGCAGCAGCGATGCATCCTAAGTAGTGCAACGGCTTTATCAGTCGGGCGTTGCAGGTCCCTGCAAATTCATCGATCCCTCCCATGACGCGACCTCTCGCGCAGCATCCCTGCTCTTCTCCGGTGACCTTCCAGATGGCGCCAGTTACATTCGAAACCTTCTCTGCCTCCGCGGATCCGTCGCGACCTCCATGCACCTCCACCAGTTCAATTTTCAACCGAGCGCGCGTGTCCTTCAAACTCCCATTTTCACTTTGACTTCAAGATCCCTTCTGTTCCTCTCAAAAGCAAATCAGTAACCGCGATACAACAACTTTTTAATTGTAACTTTCCTAATTGCATCTTGCTTCGGGATTTCTCTTAACTCATGACGTCAATCGAATTTACGGTATTTTAAAAATTTCCGGAGGTGTTCTCTTGGAGATATTCGAGGGGTTCTTTCTGCGTGGATGATCCGACTGGGATAGTCCTATTAAAGAAAGTTAAACATCGATCGCACGAAGTGATAACGTCCGTGTACCCTCGAGCTCTCTGACGTTTCCATAATTGGCAACCGCACCCTCACCCTCGTCTCTTTACCCTCGCCCCACCTGCCGGGAAGCGTCGAGGCTCTACTATCCCAGACGGAACTGCGAGAGAAACGATGGAGCGTGGGTGCCCACCGCGAATAAGAAATCGAAAGGTCCTTGGGAAGAACTAATCCTCAAATAATCCTGAGACGAAAACGAATTAAAGATGATAATGCCCGGATAATGAGCTTTTGAGCATCGGCTGGTGCGAAGGACGAAACGGCAGCGAAGAGGCAATTTCGGTTCTTCGATTCTCGTCGCGTCGACCGCAGCAGTCGTCGTCGTCGTCGTCGACGTCGTCGTTCGATCGGAGGGACGATCGGGTAGAGGAAATTCGGGAGAAGCATCCAACGTTAGGTCTCCTGCGCCGCGCAGACAAATATTGTGAGGAGAAGCTTAAGCCTGAAGAGGGAAGATTCGTTTACAGAGAAAGTTCTTGAAAATTCGTAGCAACCGAACTTCCAAGGTAGACACAGGGCGCCGAGTTGGTCGAGCGCGTCGCGTTATCGACGTAACGGCGCGTTTCCATGAGTTCCACTGACAGTAACTGACACGCGATTATCTCATTCAAACGACGACGAATGCAGCCTGATAGCACGTCACCGTACAGCATGGACTGTTCGAGCACACCTGAAAAATCTACATATAGAAGTCTTTCTTCCCTGAACTCTTCCACTTGGTTCGGCAAGCTTTGTACATCCAGCCTAACCTATCCTTGAATTTTCTCTGATTGTGAGTATACACGTAGAGTCAGCTAGAACGGAATGGCATTCTTGGGTTTGGTGCGCTGCTTGGCAGGTTGGCTGACCCGCGACTGGATCGCTGGTTGGCTGGTTGGCTGGATGGCTGGATGGCTGGATGGCTGGATGGCTGGCACGCATTGGCATTGTGTGGCATTTAGTACCAAAAATATCCCAACTATTTCCTCCCATTAGTGGCGCAGACAATCAGTGCAATGCTCTCGCGAAACTGGCACCCCTTTCGCCACTTGCTCTGGCAGGGTGAAACCCACCCTTCCCGTAGTCTCACCTCCAACCTCTGCATATCTCTTTCTCTCTCTATGATCCCACCGATTCTCTTTCCTTTCATGGGGAGTTCAGGCCAACCAACCCCCTTGAGGAATTGTGTTAATCCCAGGGTAATATTAATAAAGGGTCTTCCACGTATGTTTGGGCTCGTGCCAGTTTTCGGAAGCTTGAGCCAGTAGTGCAGTGCGGGGTTCTAGGTGGGTTCAGTTCTTTCAGTTCTGCCACTGCCAATCCCCAGAGGTCGTCGGTGGCTCCAAACACGTGGGGTTGGAGGCTCCTGGCGAAGACACGTCCCCGACGAAATTGCCTAGAGAAGTCAATCGGCCGGCCGAATGTATTTCGATGCAGGCTTTAACGTTCTTCACTGATTTTCCACGATCGTGCGTCAAAGGATCCGTCGGTAGAATCGAAAATAATGTGTAAAGGATGAACGGAGCTATTCGGAAAAATTGTCACGAGGGATGGACAGGTTGACGGACTACGGCATATAATCTTTTGAACGAGATTTCAGCCAGACCGGTTTTTACGTGGCATATCGAGTCCAGCTGGTTTGGCAGGTTTTCCTCGCAAATTATATATTTGAGGGATTACATCAGCAATCCCCTGGATCAGGACCTTAAAGGGGCGCTGGGCGTGCTAATTATTTTCCAGCGGCACCCGCAGATTGAATTTCATCCGACCTAGCCGAGCGGGATGCCGAAGTGAGGATCCTCACTTCGGCGGACCTTTGGAAATTGGTTTTGGACCTCGTTGAATTAATGTACTACCTCTACCACTAGCAGTAGTAGTATATGAGACGGCAGGAGAGCACGTACGTATCTTCGAAGATTCTCTCTCTCTCACACACACACACACACACACACACACACACGCGCGCGCACTCATCTTTCGCTCGCTCTTCATGGATTTTTGATCCTTTTGAACATTTGATCGAGATGGAACGTCCTGCTTCATCTCCTCTCGAGCAAACTAGCTGCTCGAGATATCAAGAGTTAGGAGAACCCGGAACATGAATGTAGAAGGAAGGGTCGGTCCTCTGGTCCTGCGACTTTAGTCCTTGGCTCCTTGTTCCTGACACGCCTGACGTCGGAAGAAGTCTCACTTGTGAAATTCGGAGAATTTCTGCTGTCGACTCGTCATCTCTGAAGAACTCCGGCAAGTCCCTGGCTTACCGTGAAACAATAGCAGAATTATGGACTTTTTGAAGAATCGAGGATTCGAAGAATCGCAAACTAGAAAACTAGGTCGATGTGCTCCAAAGGGAAAAGCATGAGAGACGGAAAGAGAGAGAGAGAGAGAGGGAGAGAGAGAGAGCCCATGTGGAAGAGACTAGAAAGAAGTAGAAGTGACGTTGCAAAGGTGCAGACAAGAGGGAGGAACGATTGGGCCTCGAGGCTCTGGCTGTCGCCTTCGATATTTCAATAATTTCGCAGCCCATTATTATTACGAGCAGGCAGCTGCTCGCCCTGTTGCGGCAGCTAATCGTTTAACTGAAGATATCAGCAGGTAATGTGGAGGGGAGGGGGGGGGCGGATTTGGCAGGGAATTGCCGAGGCGGTTAGCAAAGGAATTTGAAACTGCGCTAAGGAGAAAGATGACCTCGGCAGTTTTCCTTCCAGGGTTTAGAATTCGTTGAAATCGGGACATTCGGAGACTCTCTATTCAGATCCTGCTATGGGAGGGCACGCGTATTTCAACCTCTGAAAAAGAGACTAAAGTATCCAGCCAAAACTGGAGGGTCCGTTATCGCTGTTATTCCAGGACTCCGATGGTGTACGCTCATAGCGCGATCGCAGGATCCTTGAAAATACTCTACTGAGTCGTCCTTGGTTTCCTCCCACTCCGCTCCTTGCCGGCCGTTGTGGACCAAATGTAATCGTTACATTTATATTCCATGCAAGTTTGTTTATTCCTAGGAAATCCCTGCATATTGCGACCTCCTGCGACCTCCGCGCCCCGTACGCCGATATCCGTGATATCCGTGATATCCGTGCAGTCAAGACAATAGGCAAGTCCTAGAGGCCACGGGATTCCGTCCTGTGAACCCAGCGAAGGGAAAGTTTAAAGGGGGAAGGGGAAGCAGCATGATACGAAGCAGCAGGACGATACACGCAAGATGCGTGCTCAGGGGTGGCCCTGGAAGGCTGGAAGATGCGGAGACGAAACGGGCAGGAAACAATATGTAAAGCGAGCACGTAGTTGCGTATTCGCCGCACGAGAACTCGATACGCCTTCTCTGCGGACCGAATAAGAATTATAGACCCGGAGGGGCTGGCTTCGCGGTTCCAAGGGTGCCTTTCCGGGAATGCTCCCAGCAGCCGCACGCGCGATTTAATGATCCTCCCATCCCCCGTCCCCCGTCCCCCGTTACGTTCCGCGTGCTCTCCTCCATTTTATCTTATTTCTTTCTATTTCGCTTTCCTTGCCAGCTTCCGCCGCACCCGAAGCAACTCTTCTTCTACGGCATCCTAGAAGATGCGCTCCATCGCCTCCCCGCAAGAAAGAATTTTCCTAGTAGTCTCGATGCACAAGATCCCACAAGATCCCTCCGAGGCACGAGACAATCTTACCCGGGTACTCGCTCTGCATACATATAACGATATATAAGAGTGATACTTTAGAGGCTCTCTACCAACAGTTGCAATCAACGGTAACTTTCGAGCATGCTCCGGAGTCCTGGATCTTATGCTGCGCTACTGTAATATACTCTTGAAGGAGTAGTGGTAGTCCAGCCCCGGTGGCTCATCTTCGCGACCGATCGAGTCACCTTCGAATTTGCATCCGAGTGTTTTGTTTGTGTCTAAGAACAAACTCGTCTCCCGGACTTTCACGAGATGCCGCCGCGTTTCTCTCGAATCCTTTCTACTCGCTCTCGTCTCTTCCTGGCCCGAACTTGAGTAGTCGTAGCGAAAGAGTTAGAGAGGACGGGTGCTCAATATTATTCTACGCGGTCGACATCCGGATCCATTGGTTCTCTCAATTTTTCAAGCTATACCCCCCGTTATAGCTCGCGTCCGCGCTCAAGGAAAAACATGGGAAAGTGGCTTCTTTAAATTATGTATTGAATTTATCAAGACAAGACTGGATGACGCGTGCAGCACGGGCGACGACAATGGAAGCACTTGGGCATGTAAAAGCGCGTAGGTTAAGCCACAGGTTAAGTCACGGACACCCCGCCTATTCTCGTGCCGTAGACAATGGCCGAGGGTATCGTGGAATCGCGTCCTGGCACTCATTGTGCGGACCCTAACGACGCGCGATTACTACCCAACACGCTTCACTCGCTGGGGTCGTCGCTAACTCTACGGCAGACCATCACCGTCGACCTCTCGCGTGCTTCTCTGATCTCCCGAATTAACCGATGATCCCGGCCGTATCTCCTGGTGCAAACGGCACTCGGATCGGCCAAAGTTTTATTTACCCGTGAAACGCGCCTCACGTAACTGCACGAAGCTCTTAAAAAACGAGTCTCCCTTTGCGAAACGGGCTGCTGCTTACCACGTGACAAAGGATACCGTTTCTCATAGGACTTTGTTTCGTTTTCCTCGGTGAATCCTCGCGACAGGATCCTCTCAAAATAAATTTTGATAATGATTTTGATCCTTTCGTGCAAACGTTGGAAATGGATAAGCGCGCCAGGACACCACTCAAGTCCGAGAGTCGGAGACCGCGCGCGTCCTGCGTCGCCTGAGTTAGGTCTGCGCAGGGGCATTCGTTGGCCTCGCCTGAATATCCTTTATTCATACTCGATAGGCGATTTATTATCGTGTCCAGGATAAGTTATACTTGTCTTCCCGTGTACTCTCGGAGTTCTCGATCACTCAAATGGGGATATTTATAGGAGATCTACAGTCATAGAAGATCCGACTGAGAAGAGCCGAGTGAGCATTAGGAAGCGGTACCTATAACTGGTTGCGTGGAGATTTTTCGTAGGAACGGATCTCCTTTACCGCAAATCCCATAATTTTAAAACTATCCCAACTCTAAGGGACATAGCTCCAGCATCCTGACCCCAGGAGACAGGGCCATAGGGGCGGCCCGTGGCTTACCGTACTCGGGACGGTCCTGGGATCACGTTTGATCCTTCGGGGATGCCAGCTACTGGGATTATCATTTCCCTTCTACTGTCCAATTCCGCGAGACTCCATATTCCAGTTCCTTCCTTCCACGGTTGTAGGTCCTGCCGCTATGGTGCCTCGACTCATTCGCACACTCTTCTACGAGGATTGATAGATTATTATAAAATAATACACGACGCTGCGAAAGTCGTATGGAATTATTAAGAACGCAGAATTGACACTGCAATAAAATAAAAATTGATTTCTTTTTTTTATCCAAGTGCCAACCGCTAATGGTAGATGAATTTTCACAACACGACAAAGCTTCCTCTCGCTGCAATTGAATCTCCGGAGAAGTGGGTAAGAGGGGAGGAATAATGTAAAATATGCTAATGAAAAAGACAAAGAGAGACGGTCGGAAAGTGAATATTATTCACTTTGCTTCACAGTTCTAAAGATTCAGCAACGAAAGTTTTGATGAACGCACCGCATGGTAGCTGGTCTGCGCGAGGCCACTTGGACCGCAAACACCTGACGCGGCGCATCGTGCAGATTAAAGTTGCCGTGTTGGGGAGAATTCTGCCGTTCGGACTGCCGAAAGTAGATAGAGAGGCCTCCTGATAGTCGCATCGCGCTCCCAGACTTTTCCTCGAGAACTCTCATTTGCTACGGGACGTGCACTTGCCGTTCGAACGAAAAGCCCGCCGAGTGGCAGCTGGCCGACCTAAGCTTCTCCCGTTCGTTGATTGCAAACTGAAACGTCCGCAGAAGAATTATTCTCAATGGATGTGTTTATTAATCCAACCTGCTCATCCGACTGCAACCCATCTACATATACGTACTGTATCGGAGCGCTGCTTTACGATCATGATTGCCCAGCGTATTGCTCTTTAACTGCTAATAAACGCGCCGTCGATCGCTCGATTCGCTCGATTCGCTCGATTCGCTCGATTCGCTCGACTCGACACACGTTAACGTGCGGACCGAACGGTCGTTCGACGGGCATCCGGATGTGGGAATTCCCACAGTTTAGCCAGGAAAGGCCGGTGAGTGTCGCCTCAGGATCGATCGGGTTCACTCCTACACAGAGAACAATCTGCATGCGTCCCCTTGTCCTGCCGACGCACAGCAGCAACGGTATAATTTTACGCGTACGTCGCGATGCAGTTACGACGCGACGTCGACGGCAGTAAACCGAAGACTGGCCCGTAATTTTGCAGGATGAAAGGGAGTTTAGGCTCCGTGCGTCAGTCGCAGTCGTTATCATTTTACTAGTGTCTTTACCCTTAAACGCGTCTCGCAGCGAATACTCGACGATCGGCGTTCCTCTTTGGTCCTGGAACCTCGATGGGAGGAGGCTGGCTTCGTCCAGTGCATCCCGAGGACTCGATGATCCCCCCGTAGCGTCGATCCTTCGCCATTCTAACGTGCTAATTGGAAATTCCAAGAAACGCGTCGTCTTCATTTATGCGATCTGCCTTTTTTTTACGTCTTCCGTTACTGCGTCCACTTGGACGCCACGTAAGGTTGACAATGTGCCTCCGAGCACGTGCGCTCAGCCACCGTACGGCTGCTTCAACGAGAAAGTTCGCACTTCTAGGAAAAGAAGGGAAGCAAGCAGAAGGAATCCTGTAAGCAGGACGCTCGTCGAGACTCACGCAGTGCAGGCCTAATAGTAAGGCATTATCAAGTTATAAGAGAAGTTAGCTATGGATTTGTGGGGGCCGTGCGGGGCGCCGAGAACGTTGGAAGTAGTTTGGCTGCAGGCTGGGCCACATTTCCCGGGTAATGCCGTCGGAATAGCCGCTCAGTATGATATACGTATCACTTACGTTGCGCGATAATGAAAAGATTTGCCGACTTTACGAGCCACGCACTCGCAGTTACAGACTCTTTTCACTTTTTTGCCTTTTACCACATACCTTTTACCCTGGTCTCAATCAGGGAAAGCTTCCCGTTCGAGAAAACGAAATTTAGGAGACTCGCACATTTATTACTTTATTAGCCGTATATTACCCTTATTATTAACTTATCAATTTATCACTGAATTGGCTGAAACAGATTTGATCTTCCTTATTAAGAAGATGACTTATGGACACCAGTGACTTGACATTGCCATAATATTTACGCACACTCTCGTTCCGTTGCTGAACCTACCAGAGTGCAGCAACGGATTCGTAGGCGCGCCTGCCTACGCCAAAAATGCAAATAAATCTTCAGGGGAATCCGAAATTCCGAGTAGTAAGAATATCGCGTATCCGAGCGAGGCAGTGAGAGCGCGAGGCACACTGCAGGAGCATTCGCAGTCGGAGTCTGGAAAGAGGGAGTCGCGGGCGGTGCTTTCAGGAAAAGGGGCCACTCACTCACATTTTATTTCCGTATAGTTGGTAAATCATAGCGCGATGGCGTCGACGCTCGCAGTTTCCCGGCGAGGGAGAAGCCGCCGCAATTAGAACGTATCGTTCCTCCTGACACGCCGTAGACTTGACGAAAGGAATTGCGAACTCAAGGAAAAAGGGGGAGGGGGAGGTTGCCAATGGAGGAGCGAGGAGGAGCGTGCCGCGGAACACAGAGAGAAGGTGCGAAGAAGAGGGCGGCGGCTGCAAACTTGTCAAGCGCTAAGAGGCTCAGCTAATATCTATCTCATCGCCCGGGACGAGTCAGCGGGACATTTTTCTCCGGCCAATTTAAATGCCGCGATCCGCGTACAAGAACACAGAAGAAGGAGCTGAGAGAAATGAAGCCTCCGCGAGTTCCTACGGATTTACAGGCGCGCTTACAGTGCTTACGGCGCTTTCGCGGCGCTTACAGGAGCACGTGTACGTACGCGAGCGGACTACACGCTCGGGCGCGGACGGCCACTATTTATTTTCACGCCTCGCGAATTCGAGCGCTCGGGAAATAAATTTACACTGTGTCGCACGGCTGAAAGCCTCGACCGAAAAAAGAAACAGGACTCGCAGCAGTGCTCTCGCGCTCAGTGTCCTCGAGTCCTCGTCTCGATCGCTCTTCTTCTTCTTCTTCTTCTTCTTCTTCTTCTTCTTCTTCTTCTTCCAGGCGCGATTTCAAATCGAAAGGCAAGAGCCGCGCACACGACGTCGCCTCAATGGCTAGCATCGCCGTGTGCATCGTAATGCATGCGAGTGCGACCTTGACCTGTCGCCCTGGACGTTCCCAATAAATCGTTAAACGTGTTACGAGGAACGTTGCTCCTCACGCTGCGAACAAAAGAGGCCTTTCTAGCCTCCATGGAACGATGGAGCCTGGAACAAAGAAACGACATACGTAACCTTCGGACGCGTGACGCGTGTGCAGGGACACACGTGTGCTCCACGCATGCTCGTGCAGGGTCCGGGTGCTACGGTCCCCTGACGTTTGTGACGTTTTCAAAAATATACGACACGTATCAGAAAATAGAGTAAAATAGCCGTCGAGGTTATCCGAGGAGACCCCCCGACCCCTCTCCGATATTTGGCACTGGCAGCGTGCCCTGCTGTTGATCTGTTGATGCCTGCAGACTCGATAGAGCCGCTCTTAGCCAGTCCTAGGAGTCACCGTAGCACGCCTCAGCCAGCATGCTTTACGAATCTACCTCAAGAGATTCCAAGCCTTGATTTTTCCGTGATCCATCGTCGTCCGGGAAGGATTCTCCCCGTAGCCCCCGGACGCTTCGTAGAGACAGGCTCGAGGGCGATATGGAGTTCGCTGTGAAGCGGCAGTCCCGTAGCCACCCTGCAGGGGCTGCGCACACGGCCACTTAACCGAAGCAATATATTGCGAGCGTGCTGACTGCCTACGTATATTACGTCCGTTACCAGGAACATGCATTCCTACCGGAAGAGAACGCAATGCCCCAATGCGCAGCGGCTAAACGATTCCTCGTGTCTGGTTATTTTCCCAGTTAATCCCCGGTCCATAAACTATTATTTGCAAGATGAAAAAAAAAACCGTAGATTCTTTTCGTACGTGCGAGTGCGGACCTTCTCCTCTTGTTATACTTTTTTTCTTTACAATAAATTAGCACGCGACACGCGTCAGCGGCAATTCGGAAAGCAGGGCTGCCTTACGGCTCCACGCACATGTCCTGGTGCAACGGAGCAACTTCCTGCACGCAGATCGAAGAAGCATCGCGATGCTTTCTATTTCGCGAGGAGCTCTTCCGGTTTCTTGGGTAATTCCTAAGCTGTTCGTCAATTCCGTGAACATGAATCCGCTCTCCCAGTACGTAGAAACCAGCTCCTCTCTCTCGAATCCTTAAAGAAGAGCAAGAGGCAGAGAAAGTGAAAGAACCGCGAATCCCTCCCGACCCAGCGAAACTTCATCCTCTAGGAGTCTCCCTCGGGCCGTCGTTACTGCGCCAATAAATAGATCGGTCGTCTCCGTCGGCACTCGGCACTCGATGCTCACCAGAGACCCCGCCCCCCCCCCTCGCCCCCGCCGCCACCCCTCACTCCCCCTCTACTCCCTCGCCAATTAGAAGCTAATTGATTTTAAGTGTAAATCTATGAGCCGCCTGCTCTCCAGAGAAGACTGTACTTGTGTGACTATGGGGTCCATCGCTACGCAGAGATGGATGCTGCTGGCTGCCAGAACAGACCTTCCGACTAAAGCAGTTGTTACCGATAAATTTACGAGCGTCGATGTTGCAGCATCTCTTTCGGTCCTTCGTCTTCCAACGCCCCCGCCGCTTTGCTCTGCAGACTCTCCCGTGTCAATGAGTCTCAATTGCCTTGGACCATCTGTCTTACCCCAAACGATACTATATAGCTACACCGTTGAGAACCACTTCGTTCGAACTTTGTGACTGCTCACGCGCTACCTACGTGTACTTATTTCCTTCGCTTTTGCTTCGATTCGATTTCCTAAACAGAAAGACGTCAGCCTTCGACTCAATTGGTTATTTGCTCACGAGTCATACGAGTCAAGAAGAAATCGAAGAAGAAGAAACCTTTACGAAGATTGGTCCATTTACGTGGATTCAGTCAGAGTCGGCTTCTTCTTGGATTCCAGCCAGATAGGCCACATAATATCTATACAGACGCACTGCCCAGGCAACGGAACGTTAAATCCTTTATTTACAAGTATTTGCATGCATGTATATATATATAAGTATTTCAGTTGCACGTCACAGCTTCTCCCGACATTCGTCGCGTTAAGAATGACAGCATTAGTATCAAGGAATAGGTCCACGTATTCCAATAAACGAGGAAAAGCGACGCTAGTTGCCGTGGCGCCGCAAAGTCGAGGATTTATCCAAGTAGGACAGTCATTTGCGAAGTAAGTACAAAACGTTGGAAACGTTGAAATTGGAGGAGTCACCGTTACGAAGCCCGACGAGCCTTCTGCCGTGGACGAGGTCCTCAAGACTACTTACAATTAGTAACGATAGTGAAGCGCTGACCGTCCTTTGCCTCCTCGGGACTCGACAGAACTCGTCCCGGCCACACGTCCTACCGCATACTTTGTACGTGTTTGCATAGTTGCCCGTCGGGTCGTTAGAGCCCGGGGGAAGGTCCTTTTGTTCGGTTGATTATCCGAAACTCTGAGGACTGCTACTGTGTTTGGCTTGGCAAATAAGACAGATCCCAGTTATAGCTTTACGGAGGTTCTGTGAAAGAGAGCACGAAATTCCTCGAAGCCCGCATCGACCTTTCTCCTCGATACTCTGGATACCGCGATGATCCTAACGTCCAAGGACGAAGAGCGGATGGTGGATCCTTCGACAGCAAAAGATTCCTTGAGAATTTTCAAGCGCGCGTGTGTCCGAAGAAGAGTGATGCGTGTACGTGATGTAGGTCTAGGTTATCGGCGCCGTAATGCAAAGTCGTGGATGAGCTGGGAAATCGCATTGATCGACACAAATAGGATATCAACGATGAAACGTTATCAGAATTAAATTCGTATTTTGGGCTGCTGCTGAATCATCCGAGAGTCCGAGAGAAAGAGACGCTCTAAAAGCGTCGCCATAGGTCAAACGACGCTTAGTGCGGATCAGCGTGGCTACGTGGTTGTCGAGTTCAGATCGAGGCGTCTAAAACCGTCGACGTGAGGTCAAACGACGCTTAGTATCTCGATAGGGTGTGCGAGCGGAACGTCAGTCGCTCACTCGCTAAACGGGCGCCATTAGGGCTGCAAAATAAATGAGGAAAACGCGTCCGATTCGCCAGATCATTCATCAGACGCTTCTCGCGTATATTTAGACGGTGCGGCCCGTCGCACCGCGTGGCTTCGCGCGCTACAATTTAAACACGACACGAGGCTGGCTGGTTCCTAGCAATCCTAGTAGAGGAACGACAAAACGAGAACTGCAAAGGACCGACGGCATTTGACCTGAGGTCAAAGTATGGAAATTCCTTCTGGCAGTTGATCCCTACTCGACTGCAGCGAGTGCACGTAGTCCAGTCATGGTCTCGTGTGTGACCGTCAACTCCGTGCTGCATTTTCTTTATTTCTTTCTCTCCTGTAGTAATATAACGATTATACTTTTTCTGTGAACCTTGAAGACCGAGCTTCCAGCCTCGCGCCCGGTCGAGCCGCAAGAGGCGTCGCGATGCTCGTGGAGAGCGTCTAACGCGATAGATCGACGAATCTCTTGTTTATCGTCGATTAACTTGAATTTACGAGAACATCCCACGAGACAGGAGAGACAGACTTGAGAGAGTGCTCCCCGACTGCTCTTTCTTTTTCTCTCTCTCTCTCTCTCTCTCTCTCTCTCTCTCTCGAGCTGCTCAACGGTATATCGATAAGGCTAATGGGCCAGAGATTGCTCGGAATAATCGACGATGCCCCCATCAACTTACTAGATATGGAGAATCAAGAGGGAGGTTAGGTTAGGTTGGGTTAGGGGTTCAGTGGGCATGCCATCGCCCGTTTCGCTTTGATACGGTCACCCGCACGATACTTTCTTTCGGTCTTGGAATGGGATTCTTTCACGTGGGACACGTGTGTCTCTCCTTGACGACGCGACCACCTTCGAGTAAACATGAACATTGAATCCGTACGAGACGCACTGCCTGAGATTGCGCCTAGGAGTATTAGGAGTATTAGGAGTATTAAGAGTATTCGTCTGGCATAGTGCGTCAAAGAGAGATCGATCACGGACACGTCAATCGCGCAATTGGCTAACGAGGCTGAGGGGGAGAGCCAGTCGATAAATCTTTAAAGTCGAGAGTTTCTAACAGATGTGTGTGTCTCTCGACGCGTGGCTGCTAACGACAAAAGGAGGATAATGGGGGAAGGGATGACGGAAGTTTCGTCGAAACGCGTCGGTTTCGTGGGAGTCAAAACATTTACCAACGCAGCGGCGTCGTTTGAAGCGGCGGTTCGACGGTGGAACGGTTGAACGGGACCTCCATGAGTTCCCATAGATTTATATAGTTTCTCAGGCACCATAAATAAATACAGCAGCGCCGTAGCGACTCGCTACTTAATCCGTAAGGGTAGATCCAGGGCTGTTCACTGCCACTTGCGTCCAACGATTTATTGAAACTCCATTCCCATATCCCATCTGGTTTGTGGGCGCAGTAGGCTAACGACAAGGTTCTGCGACAAGGGTTGCATAACTTGCTCGTATATGTTCCTGCCGCGTCAATCGGCGACTCATAGGACCCAGCGTCCTAGCCAATCATATACGGAGATGCGCCTTTCTTTGCTTCTCAGGCGCGCAGCGAGTATCGATGCAGATCGAGGATGCAGGTTTTACTCGAGAATCGATAATAGCATTCGGTATCTTGAGATTCAAGGATCGAAGAAAACTTATGCTTATGTATATAAGGCCAAGTGCCATAGTACGAAGTGACGTCTGAAAAGACCGACTGTAAAGAATTCTCGAGGAAGATCAGAAAGATTTTTGGTGTAGCTTTGGAAAGAGAGTAAGAGGAAGAGGAGGAGAAGAAGATATAGAGACAGTTTGGCGGCGATATCTTCGGCCGCACCACGGCGCTGCAGAGTGTATAAGACGGTGGCAGCTTAAATATTCGTCGAAATCGGAAATCCGGACCGGCCCGTTCTGCCGCAGGATTTGCCAAGTACAGTGCCATGTTCAAAGTCCTTTACGGGGAGTCGCTCCTCAAAATCCTGCGATGCAAATTCTACGGGATCGAAGAAGGCGAGGCGAACTTTTAAAGAATTGCGATGCGATTTATATTCTCTCTCTCTCTCTCTCTCTATCTTTATTTATATACATCTTCTAGATCCTTAACGTATGTACGTTACTCGTGTGCTGCCAACCAAAGACTTCGATCTGAACTCTCTGCACGTTCTTCATCTTTCTATTTTGTCCTTTTCTTCGGGGCGCAGACATCCCGCTAAGCCCGCTAAGGCCAGTTTCTTTGGGCTGTGCCTCGCGATCGTCTCGCTGTTGCTGCCCTACCTGCATTCCCGTCTCTTCGACGCCACGACGTCGCCTGCGACGCCTCGGACTAGGATGTCACTTTTGCATGTACGGAAGAGCATTCCGGGAATCCTGCAGCTTCTTGATTGGGTTCACTTCCTGGCCAGTCAATTCTTCCTCTCCCTCGTCATGGAATCCGCGAACCTAGGTTGCCTTGATAAGTTGGCTCAGTACCAAACCAAAGTCCTGCGTCCATCCTGTGACACCCGTAACACTGGAAGAGGCTGCGGGAGGACCTCCGCGTCCTTCATCGAAACTCTTCCTGTTCTCCTACGATCCAGTCAAGACTTTCAAGTTCGATCTTCATTGGGTCACATATCAGTGCGTCTGTGTAGATCCTCCCGTAGGATAGGCGATGTCGCAGGGAATTCCTATCGTTCAGGAGGAAGGGTGGAAGGGATGAAGAGAGGCACAGCTTCATTTTTCTCGGACCACATCATTTTTTCCACGTGGCAAAGTGCCCACCCTATAAGTTATCGTCCGTCCTTCTCACTGGCTCCTCTTAATTGGGCCACGTATTAATCCCCATCCCGGATCGTGCCCGGGGGAATTTATTTCCGGATCGCCGCAAGACAGAATATGGCAGCGCGCGAGAGAGTCGAGGAAACCCGAAAGCAGCAGGACAGGAGGGATTACGAGGATTTAACAAACGGAGGGCTCCTTCCGCCGCCGCCCCCCCCATCCCCTCCCCCCACTCCATCGTCTCAGCTGAAATCTTGACGTTCTATGATTTATCCCGAGGATCACGACATCTTCCCGAGATTGACGACGTCGACAGTCGTCACCAGGACCAGCGGTGGACGCGTCGCCGTCTTCATCCTAAATTGGGATTCCAAGTTCCCTGCACGATCCGCGTCGACGAAAGCGTCCCGATAGATCCCTTAGTTTTTCTGGCAACAAAGGCTGCACCGACGCAGCTGCGCCCCGAATCGCTGCCCATAAGAGAAAAGTCGAATAACCGCAAGAAGGAAGAGATTAAAGATTGGACAGCGTAGATAATCGGGGTCGCGCGCGCGTCTACGGACGTCGAATGTATTTGCATGAGGAATTTCACTGTGGAAGAATAAGTATAACCCGGAGCATGGCTGAGCGCGACGAGTGCGACGAGTGTAGCGCCGAGTGCGTGCACAGTGATTGTGTGAGTGGTTGCGCCAAGAGGTGACACGTCGCGCACCCCCTTAACGCATTTTCTTTATGCGCGACCCCTGGGCCCAGCAGATTTACAATGGGCGAACATGCCATTAGATAAAGCATTACTTAGTGTCGGCGATCTGGAATAAATAAAAGCGATTCCTGCCCGAGTGTCTCTTGGCTTTCGCTGTTTACTACGAGCAGTCATGCCAGTCATGCCAGCCTTACGCGGACGTATTTTCAAGCAGTAGGTATTACGTTATGCGAGGAATGCGGAATGTAGGATTAAGCATCGACGGACTCGTAAACCAATCGGGCGTCGCCTACTGCGTTCGAACACGAAAACCAAGCTCTGTGCGTTTAATTCGAAGAGAGCTCTCGGACTGGAATTAACGGAGGATTCTTTGCGAAGCGCACGCTTTCTTGTTTTCAACGGTAAATGCCCTGCGTCTCTGTGTGCCAGGCGACGGTGACAGTACGTAGTCACTGCCTACGTGCATCCATCGTCAGGGACGTCGACAACGTTGGGAAGTCAAGGAAGGAAATAAACGAGCCTGAAACCAGATACGGAAAAAACCCGCTGCGTTCGGAAAAGTCAAACAGAGAGGGGGAAGAAGAATCGGTAGCTCGAGACTCGTGATTCGGGATTCGGCGCTGGGTGTGCTCTGGAGGTTTGGGGTCTTTTGATATACGGCTGTCTCGCGCGGTTTTCGGCTGCGATTCGTGCGGGACTCTTAATTTCACAGCGCAATCCGTAAATAAGTCCCCGTCAACCGAAGTCCGGGTGAGCAGCCCCTTCGTCGACTTTTCCTGACTTTTCCTAACGCAGTGAAAGGGTGGGGGAGAGAGAGAGAGAGAGAGAAAAGGAGAAGGAGAAGGAGCAGAAGCCAACCGGATGGTCCGTTGCATGTACATGGAGACTGGGGGAGGGGGGGGGGTACAAGCGGCGAGGAAGGAGCGAATAAGGCGAACGAGAACGGGAGCTAATTGAATTATAGGAATTCGAGCGAGCCGCTGATTCGCGCCGTGGGACTAACTCGAAGATTAATGAAACGCCTGGTAGATCGAATTTATTCGGCTAACGACAACCTTACGCGAGATTCCTAGAAAGTTAAAAGTTTGCCGCAGGACTTACTCGGTGCGTATCGCACTTTGGGATCCGAGCCCATAAACAAACGATGCCCGGCCGCCGCGATAGACCTGCGATAATTAATAAATAAACTCATAGATATGCGATAGTGGCGCGTGCACTTGGAACGAGTAGCGACCCTCTAGGATCGCGTGAGATTTATACAGGAGAGCCTGTAGCTTATCGCCGATTAGAAACAGGAACTCGGCCGCTGCTACTTCCCTTTCGTCGGCCGCCCCTGCTGCTTTACCGGATCCCCACGAAAAGCAACTTGGCTCTCATCCTCTTCTCTGTTTGGTTCTTTTTTTTTTTTTTTTTTTTTCCATTGTTCTGGCAACGTGGCTGCCTTCACGCTGCTCTCTGTACAGTCCTACATTACGTCTCCTCTTATTATTCTAGTGTGACTGGGATATTTCACGCTTAATCACTAATCACTAATCACTAATCACTAATCAGTAATTAGCGTCTTTCGATTTACGATATCTCGCTCGGTCTTTTCTTTATTTTTTTAACGTTTTACATTGACTTGACTTTCCTCCTGCATAATCGTCAAGTGGTCGTGTCTAATGTATCAGCGGCTCGATCGGCGTCTCCTCGTGTCTCTCGTATAGGTACACTGTCCATCTCTGTCTCTTTACAGGGTGCAAAAATCAGAGTGAGTTACGGCCTGGGGTGGTGTTGCACCCTGGAAGGATAATTCAGGCGATACATTTGAATTTCCCGACATTAACAGTCCCTTCCGCCTCCCGGCCACCACGGATTTCCATTAGCTAATTACCGCACCGTCCGAGCGGGTGTCGGCTCCTTTTTGTTCTCGGACCACGAGCCATTTCCGCCGCCTGATTTTTCTCCCCAGCAGCAACGGTCCTGCTGACTCGATCTTCTGCTACCGCTCTCATTCTACCCTTTGACCTCGTCTGCGATCCGTAATCAAAAAATCCAAACACTCGACGAACAGTCGTCCTCCCTTTCGCCGCCGCCGCCGCCACACAAAGTACATAAACGTATTCTACTTCATCACGAACCCAAGAAAACGACGATGCGGCCGTCACGACAACAGAATATTAGTGCTATTTCTGGGGGGACTTGCTATATGCGTGCTCACGTGCACACGTGCTTCGGTGTCCACGTAACGCGTGCGTATACGGATACGTTAATTGTAATAAATTAATAATTATTTTTTGGCCGGTATAATTATTTAACGTGTGAGTGAATCGCATTAGGTTCCGGAGGGCCTAACGAGCGTTGTAACACGATTCCAGGTGCCATTAGGTAATTTACATTTCTTATCGAAACGGGAACCATAAGTGAATGTGTCCGTGTATTCATTTACGTATGTAGTTATAATCCCGTGGTGCATGCGTGTCAGGTTATTTTCCTCAATGTCCTTGGGGTGGCACAAGGTGGGAGGGGGGGATTTTCCGAAACCAGGCACCATGAAAAAGAATGGAATGGTAATCGCGATACTGCATTGCTACATCCTATAACCTTCGTTGCGAACTGTAGATTCGTCATTACCAGTGGTTATCATATGCCATTGGTATCGCTGTTCATTCCCTTCTGTCGTTTAGAGGAGATAATCGGCCGTCCATACGGCACTGTCGATTGTTTCTGCTCTCGACGTATCGTGGGCAAACGTTGAAGATGACCTACAGATTTGAAATTGCTATTCGAGAATTTAGCAAAAAGGACATGACGAAGTGGCACCGTCATCGCACGGATGCGCACGCAGGCGTTGGGTCCTAAAATGCAATTTTTTTCCTTCTCCGAATTACAAATCGGCTAGAAAAAAGACTCTGTCATTTATCACCCCGTGGAAACGTGTGCTTTTAATTGGAAAGTTTAACACCCCAGAGCCACTTCGAACATAATCGGCCGAGAAATAAGTTAAGCGTTGATCGAGGATCAATGGGATAAAGTATCCAATGCACACGGGCACCGCACCGGGATAACGGAAATTCTTGGAAATTGTTCTCGAACATTTAAGTCGCAGGAATAGCTATGGAAGAAAGTAAGAGAGAGGACGAGAAAGAAAGAGCCAGTTTTTCGAAAGTGTTGCTTCAGAATTCCAAATGGCGGAGGCTCGATGTATGGTGTTTGTCGAAACGAAGATGCTTAAGAAAACTAAAGTGGAAAGGGACGAAAGCCGGGAGGAAAGCGACGATGACGGCTGAGAAAAACTCGCTCCTCATTGAAAAGTCATTTCTCGTGGCGTCGCGAGAGGAAGCCCTTGCGAGGGCCGTTCAAGGAGAAGAGTGCCAGGCGACGACGCGCCGCCGCGTGCTGACGTCTAGGTTGTCGTCGCCCGGTGAGAAGCGCTGCGATCGGATTCTCGAGATGCGTGTCACCCTCCGAGGAATGCTCGATCGCGTCTAGAGGCTCGTGCGCGCCTACGTGAGAATTCACAAGGCGAAACGAAAAATCGATCGTTTTGGATGTCGAGTCGTCTTTCCCGGCTTGAATTTCCGATCGTCATTGAGAAGGGCGGAGCTCGCTTGAGAACACTTCATAAACGGCTTATCGAGTTGGGACCTCAAGGACCTGAGAATAACGAAGGGACGCGCACTGGCTTCTTTGAATTCTCAAAGGGCCCTGAGAATCTCTAACTCTCTCTCTCTCTCGTTGAACGGGATGCTGGGCACCTCGTGAAGCCAAAGTCCCGTCGAGGGCAACTCGTAAAGACTCTCGATCCTGCGGAGGCCGATCGATAAAACTTCTCACGAGTTTCCAACGCGCAGCGAGTGCTCGTAGCTCGCTAAACGAGACACCTTAAAGCCGCGTCTCCAAGTACTACGGGAACTTCTTCGGCTTAGTATCCGATCCCGGTTTGAGCTCGAATCGTCTCAGGAACAAGGAGCTAAGGGTGTCCCGAAGGACCTCGCAAGGGAGCGTCTTATCCGAAGCGGCCATCTCACTTTGAAAATCGTTTAGTGATCCAAGTTGGGTAGCACAGCCAGATTTTGCAGCCCATCTGCAGTCGCCTAAGCTCTTTGAAAATTTCACAAACGCCTTTCTATTGACTTTGCTTCCCGGAAAGCGCGCTAACTCCGCTAATATCCGATATTTCCTTCTGCAGGATCGTTTCTCACTTTCAGGCTCACCGAAGGACGGTTTCGCGGAACTCTCTCGTAACCGCGACAGGACACGACTTTATCCGGGCGTAGGGGGTGGGAGGTGGGAGGTGGGGGGGGGGGAAGAGCTGAGATAAGCCTAAAGACAATGGCGGAGGGTGTGCCGCCCGGTCTCCCTATAGGAAATGACAGTAGAGGGATTCGAGAGTTGAGATCTAGCCCAGATTAAGGGCTGCTCCCAGGGATTCTCCTTTTCCCTTGTCCCTTTTCCATCGTCGCGCGTCCCCTCTGGACCTTCTCATCACGCCCGCGTTATTTTATAAAGTTGAAGAAGTTCGGAGGGCTCGAGTGCCTGCCTACTGTTTTCCCGTTTGGTTGCCTGCAGCCCTTCGCGTCCTCCTGCCGCTTGCTGCTTCAGATCCGAGTCCTTTTCCACCCTCGCAAGTAGATACGTCATTCGAAGGGCACTCCCAGCACCCAGCACCCAGCACCCAGCACCCAGCACCCCCAGCACTGTGAGGTCCCTTCGATCTTTCCTGTACGATCGTCGACGCAGGAATCGAAAATGGGAATTTCATCGGTAGGCTGGCAACGAAGGCCGCAAAGAACTTTACCGCGTCTTTCTTCTAGAGACCGAAGCCCCAGCTGGCTCGGATCTCTCCTGCTCTTAATCATTGACCCAGGACGCATTAGTCCCTTTGGACAAGGCCAATCTGCGATCTATGCAAATACTATTTCAGCTGCGGCTGCTGCTCCAGAGTTTCCCGGCTCTCGCAGTTGTCGGGAGAGTTCCCACCGACGCCCACGTCGGACGCTCTTATCAGCTCGTTCCTCAGACTATCCTGCAAACGAGCCAGGATCATCCTAGGGCTATGTTAATGCAATGGGGAGCCTTATCCCCTGGGATTAGCCATTCAGCTCTCGTTTTTTATTCGTTTCCGCGTCAAAGCTAAAGAGGATCGATTGCTTCTTCAGCGGCAATTCGTTTAACCGAGATTTATCCGGCATTCGAAGATCCTGAGAGATGCAGTCTTCGACAACCTCCGTCCTCCCCACCCTTCTCTCTTTCTCTCTCTCTCTCTCTCTCACCCACAGACACACACACGCGCGCCCATACGCACTTTCTCCTTCCATGTCACGAAGGATGTACAGTAAAACCTTTAAACGTGTCGCCATCGTCGTAAAAACGAAGGATGTGATGTCAGAAAGTGTAAATAGAAATGGAAACGACAACATCGAGGAGAATCGTGTGTACCTGGATGCGAACACTTTGAAGAGGGACCCCATCCATCGTCTCCTCGCCTTGGAGGAGGAAGCTCCGGGAACTTGGACGATCTTGCAGATGATGGAGGTGCGGCGGTAGAGGCTGGACATGAGGTATAAGGCTAACAAGAAAGGTCATGAGGTCATAACCATCCGAGAGAATGTGGCCAATAGGAAAGTTCGCCGGTATAGTCAAAGAATTTCATCGCTGGCATAGCGACGCGATACGACGGCGAAACGACGTCTGTGGGAATGTGGGGCACGAAGAATGGAATTTATAGTTTTGATATATTTTATAATCTGCAAAACGGGTACAGGCCAAAGGTCTGACGGGTCTCCACGGAATGCCTATTGCACAGGTTCAAAATTAGATACTCGGGAATTTCGCAGCAAAAGTATGTGAAAGAAGCAGATTGAATTTACGGCAAATGATCCAGTCAAGTTCACCGGAAAAAAACCCGAAATGCGCTTGTCGAGATTAGGAGGATCAGGAGGAATACTCGTAGGGGAGGTTTGTTCAATGGAAAAACTCTCCAGGCAAGGGTTCTGTTTGTAGGGAACTTATCGTTCTCATCGTCGTCGTCAGACAGAGGAAAAGGAGGAAAAGGAGGAGAAAGACCGAAGAAGAAGATGAAGAGGAAGAAGAGGAAGGAGGAATATAGAGTGCTCTCTGATCCTTCTTCGAAAGGAGAAACTCGATGAAACGATTAAAGCAACCGGAGAAAGGGAAGAAAAGGTTCGGATGTAGAGCGGAATGGGAGTATCTCTGTATTCAGCTCTGTGGGAGAGCCGGAAGAATGAACTCCCTGGGAAGAGGCTGCATCTCCCAGCCGAACCTCAAATACAAACGGGATGAAAGGTGGAAGCCGCGCATAATTATTATCCTGACGAAGGAGTCTGCATGCCGTGCGACGACTTCGGGCGACTGTGTCCCTGTGCTTGCGAAGAGGAAACTGTAGAGAGAAGGATGCAGCGGGAAAAGTTGCCGGTTAGTTTTCCAGAGAGCAACAAGGATGTTTTCGAAAGCCAGCAGCGAGTGCCACTCGGGCGCCGGACGCCGGGCGCCGGACGCCGGGCGCCGTTTTCCCCGAAAATAATCCTAGCAATTCTGCTAGCAGCCTCGTCCCCACACACTTCAGGGGGGAAGCAAATTCTTTATTTCTGCGCACTGATATTCTTTAATTCCTCCTCGATGCCTTCTTGATGCCTTCTTGATGCCTTCTTGATGCCTTCTTGATCGCTCTTGCACGTTATGCCCGAACGAATGACGACTGCAGGCACACGAGTCCTTATTCCCTTTTATCTTTCTATCGTGCAGGATTCAATGGGATTAACCAATCGTGCGCTACATTTTAGAAGAACATTCGCGCATCCGCGAAACGTGTAAGTCATTGACAAAGTTGCCGTCGACGACGAAGGACCTCAAGCCCGCGAGTCTCGGAAACATTCGCTACGCTTAGAAATTCAGATTGACTTTCTTTTGATCGACCCGTGAGCTCCCGCGCACTAGACTCTGAAATCACGATTAAAAAAGAAAAGAGATAAGAACGTCGAAGAAAGTCCAACGCAATAGTATACAGGTTCACCGTGGAGCAAGTTCGCATGTTATTCGTAACAGGAAAAGGGGCAGAATCCCAAAGTGATCTCGCGCGGCACAGCGACCAGAGCTGCCGAGTAAAGGTCGAGTCGTCCGGCGTTGAAGCCCGCGTCGGCCAGGCTAAATCACGCAATGGAGCGTTTCCATCGCCGTAAAAGTCGAGACAAGTGCGCGACGGTTTAAAGTAACCGGGTGGGCAACCACCGTTCAGGAGGGAAGTGCGCCGCGTGGGTGTTGTGGGTCTCTTTACGAGGTCGTTCCGGAGGGCGGCAGTCAGGGGTTGTCATACACTCTAAACAACTCTGAACTTCTTAACCGGCGACGATTCACGAGATCACCGGAGCCAACCCTCCAGCCGGTGCAGTTGCCTCTCCTGTATTAAGGTCGAGGGAGGGAAATCAGGGGGACGACGCAGGACCCACCTGTGCGGACCACCGCAGCCTCAGTTTCCCTTCCACTCGAATCTCCTACCTGCCCTTATCGCGCACCTGAACGCCGATGGATAAAACGAAAATCCGAGTGTCGAAGAACAAGAGAAAAAGCAAAAAAAAAAGGAAAATCCGCGCGAATCTCGTTGGCGCTCGTAAAGAAGCGTCAGAATATTCCTAAGGGTTACGCGAGGCGTCGTTCGTCACCGAAGGACTCGAACTCGAGCGATGCGGATCGACGTGTTTTTACGAGCGCACTCGCGGAACAGGGAGTTTCTTAATTAATCTGAGGCCGGTGGGAGCGCTAATCTAATCTGAAAATTAATTAGGAGAAGGATCGCGAGAGGACGCGTAAAAACGGGGCAATAAACCGTAGAGTTTGGTAGGTTTGGTCTCGCAGGGTGGTTTACGAGTCCTGCGAGTCCTGCGAGTCCTGCGAGT
>JARQTH010000738.1:71486-91828 GCA_030142595.1 Trachelus iudaicus | reverse complement strand
AATAAACCGTAGAGTTTGGTAGGTTTGGTCTCGCAGGGTGGTTTACGAGTCCTGCGAGTCCTGCGAGTCCTGCGAGTTCTCAGCCACATCGTCCGAGCTTCGCGAGCGCAAACCAGAGTGCGCGCCATTCTCGCTAATTCCAGCCCCTCGGGGTTTAATTGACTGGAAAAGAGCACGA
This sequence comes from Trachelus iudaicus, assembly GCA_030142595.1. Lineage (NCBI taxonomy): Eukaryota > Metazoa > Arthropoda > Insecta > Hymenoptera > Cephidae > Trachelus > Trachelus iudaicus. The sequence continues at coordinate 91,650 of JARQTH010000738.1, read as the reverse complement.
TGCATCGTGCCACCAAATCTCCCACCGGCATCCCCTAAGCTGCACGATACTCTTCTTGCTGCTCCTGCTGTTCTTGCTGATCTTCCCACCTAAGGAACTTTCGCTCTACCGTGTCCGCCAACACAATCAGAAAGGTTAGAAAAAAATAGCTTTGAATCGGAAGCAGATTATTCGATACACTCTATCGAACCACCTACTACTGGCTTGCTACTAGGACCTCGTATCGATCGATCGATCACTCTCGATCCACGCGCAATATGTATTCAAGGGATTTCCGAAGGTTCGGAATTCACGGACCACTTCAATTTAAATTCCAACGTCCCTCATTTTAATCCAACCATGCCGATATATCCGAACGTTCTTTTTCTCCCCGTCTGCCGCCCCACGATCCTCCTCTCCTCTTGCGCGCTGGACCGTCTGGCATTTCCTCTCGTGTACGCGCGATGCTCTCCGGCCAATGGCGAGAATGACCGAGTGCCGGACTCCCGATTACAATCTAACGTGGATGCGGTCGGATTGGGAGGATTGGGTGGTTAGGGGCTTGTAATATTTCGGTGACCCATTGTTCACCTCGTGTATAAACAGTTGATCCTTGCAGAGGCTGGGCACAATGTGGGCCAGTGCGTGGTACAGTCAATTCCAAACGGTGCGCAAGATGAACAGCCGGAAATCCTGGGAACGGCTCTTTCGGCTGGAAAATGGGACACGTATGAACGATTATAATCTCCGACGCGGGAAAGGATCCTCGAGAAATCAACGACTGCGCAACGCATGTGCGTAAGCCTGTACTACGCGGAGAAGTGCGTCACGTCGTTATATTAAAAATGCGCTCGTTTACGAGGAAATTGCGATCGATCCGTTGATTTCGCGACTCTGCAGCTCCGACGCCTCTGGCATGAATCTTCCTGTATGGCAGCTCCCGCAGGTGCGTCGAATCGTATACATACGTGCATTTACGATGTCCACTGAATTGCAGCCCCGAATGCGTTAATCAGCTTAATGCGTGCCCCGCTGTAGTTTTCGCTAACATCTGGAAATCCCCTTTTCCGCTGGACTTTTCCACTCGCAGCACACAGACGACGCGAATGTTCTTTCCTACTTTCTTTTCGTATCTTCGGCACGTAGTATTTGTGTTTTTGCGACACGTCCCTGTGCCGCCCCTGAGTCACTGAGAGACGCACGTCATCGGCGATTGCCATTACGAATATGTCGCGCCGAGAAGTAACATACAGCGCAGCTACGAGAGGAGACAGGCAAATTCGAGCAACGATGTCCACGTGGCACCAGGGCGGCGATGGCGGCGATGGCGGCGATGGCGACGATGACGACTCGGTGAGCCTCGCGTTGGCCTTTCTCTCCCTTTGGCCGCGATACGTGCCAGAGATACGTACCTTGCGGAAGCTCGTTAACAGAAACGAAAAGCAAAGAGAAACGAGGAAAATGAGTAGATAATTCGCACGAAGGTTTCCCGTAGGTTTTCTCTGGCTGCCGTAGCAGTGCGACGCATGCGCAGTGTCCTGCGCCGGCCGACCGGATCGAGCTTCGCGTCCCAACGTCCAAGAGCGGGACGACGATGAGCGTCAGTAGCGCGGCGTGCGCCGTCACTCTCGCATGTACACATCTTCTCGAGATACGCAGATGGAATGCCGCGAGAAAACTCACGCACGTTCACGCACCAGCCGCGTGTTCCTCGCCGAGATAACTCGTAGCGATCTCTGCGACCTGCGGCCGGGAACGTTGTCGAGGGTGGACCTTCGCGCGCGAGTCCTGTCTACGCGTGAACTATAAAAAAGTAGTAAGATAACAAATGGGGGATGCGAGAGAAACAAGAAAAAGAAGAAGAAACCCCGAAGTCGAGCAAGAAGAGGCACAGAATCTCGGAGACACGTTGCGGGCAACGCGACCGATTCTTTAGTAATTTGATTCACGAAAATCGCGATCCAATTACTTTTTGGAAGAACTTGATAAGATTTAACGAGAAAGGCTAAGAAAGAGGCGAACGAGCACGTGACTGCGAGAGTAACTACATCTACTGATGCACACACGCATATTTGCACTACCACGCACGTAAAGGTACCGGCAGGACTCTCTCTCTCTAACCCCCCCCCAGCCCTCCCCTTAAAAGTCCGGCTTTCATCGTCACGATTCAAATCCGTTGACTCGTTGTGAAACTAATATGTCCGCGTATAATTGTTACCCAGTAAATTAAATATGGACATTTTGTTATCTATGGCGTTTACGTTCTTGTTATGCGCACGATAGATCGAAGGAATCCATCGATATGTTTTGAGAAGGCGTGCTTGTTGAACTTTCCTCGTTGCTTGTAATCTATAGCATTATGATTGTCGTTTTAAAGTCGCATCGAGCGTCAATGTAAAAATAAGTGTCGTCAGACCGCGTCTTCCCGCAGTTACTGCAAGTACAAGTACAAAATTGGTGAGTGCAGGAAAGTGCAGTGATATATTAAGAAAGAGTGAAAATTGTCGGACTGGTGGGAAGTGCAAAGGACCTTGAGAGAGCCGATAGGATTGAAGGAGACGACGCAATGGCGACGTCGAGTGTCCAGGAAGGCAAGGAGTCTCCCAGGTACGATCATTCTCAGATAATATTACCCGACGCGTCATGACGTGTCCATACGTCGTCCGATCATCGCTTGTTCATCCCTTATCGAATTCTGCTGGTTCATTACTGCGAACTTTTTTCATAACGAATCAATTAAATCGTTCCCATCGGAATACATTGGATGCGTTCGAAACGATTATAGCACGATTATGTGCAGGGGATGCGACATAATCGAGATCGAGAGCTGCAGCGCACGGTGTGTCGGTTTCGGCGGTGAAAGATTCGCGCGTACATGCATATATGCGATTGTGATACAATCTTTCGCGAGTGCAAATGCGTGATTACACGCAGCTACGCAAGACGCGCGGCCTCCTTTGCGCGAAAGCTCCTCCGTTGCACATGTACGTGCGTTGAGTTGCTTTTACGAAGCTGAATTCAGGGAGGCGACACGTACAGCAGCGTGTATACGAAATGTATACGGAAGGTCTCAGAGCGCCACGACTCGATGTAGACATCGACGATCGGAGAACGTGGATATGTGGATGGACGGTTTCATGGGCAGTGTAGAATAACTTGAGAGCCAATTGAAAGTACAAAAATTCCAGGTGATTACTGCATCTAGCGGAAAAAATCTAATAATTTTGTGGCCTCGAGCCTTTGTGCATCTCTAAATATTTTTCTATATCAATAATTATTGAAATTCGATAGCAACGAATTTCTCAGTAACGTATCTCTAAGGCTCTGTAGAAAAAAAAAAAAAAATGAATCATGGAAATATCAATCGTACGATTTTTGTCTTCGATTCATGCTCAAAGAATTTGATTACTTACCCGTTATCGATTAAGCGTTGCGCCTCACTCGTAACTTCTTGCTGTTAATTGCTCATTAATCCTATATTAAAGTAAATAGAGTTTTTCAATGCGACGGCATAAAGGATATAGTAAATCTAAGTACGAAGGAAGAACTGTTGCTTTCTTTTCGTGTTTTCATCACATCGATGCACAGTTGTTCTCCGTAGTTCCTTTCAGCTCGTAGCTGACAACGAGGCTCATAAAATGCGCTTTCGATTTGCAGAATAAATCTCCTATAAATGTACAGTCTGTTATAGTCTGTTCATTCCTCTCGGAGCTTGAAAAGACAAAAAATCTTTGAGTGTTCGAGGCGTTTGTTATTTTCCACATTGCCGCTCCCACTTTTCCTGCAGGATCGAGAGGCTGCGACAAGTGCAATGAAAATTCAAAGATTCCCAATGGCAGATTCAGTGACTCGGTGATACGTAAAAATACCGAAACGGCTCCTATCGGTCTTAGAAGTCTCGCACGTAAAGTTTGAATCAGCATAACTTGATATCCGAATGACCAAAGTCCAAAAATTATTCAAAGTCCAGGGTGTAAGAATAGGATGGATTTTTCCTCCCTTCGAAAGAAACAAATGGATTTCATTGACACGCGCGTGGGTGTTGCACGTCATGCGAGCACTCGAGCGCACGAGCACACGCACGCATGTACGTATGTACTTGAGAGACTCTATTTGCTTATCCCTGTCCTCCAAGTGGGCCGCGAGCTTTTCTCGTGGAGACTCGCCATGTTTGCTTTGCCGCTGATGCTCGTCAGCTCTCCCTAGGTTCCCTCAGGATTACCTTCTCCCTCTTTCCTGGCATCCTTCGTACACACCTCATCCTTGGCCACGAGTAGATCCCACCGGAGGAGGAGCTGGCCAGCAGGCGGCATCTCGCTCCCATAAACACAGGAAGCAGCCCTATGATTTTCTCTTCTCGCACTTTTACTTTTTTTCTTTTTGGCAGAAACGAAAAAAGCACCAAGAAAAACGATAAATCCAATATTACCCAAGGACCAACTTGTTATTACGGGCTTCGAAATTACCGTAAAGATTCAAAGTCCGCACTGGGCACGAATAAATTGTGTTTTCCGCCATCCTGGCCGTCCTTTCACTTATCTCTTTCTTTCAAATCCGCGTTGTCGCCACAACTCACAAGAGACTCGTTAGCAGTAAAAAAGAGACTCGTCGAAATTATGGCGAATCGCAGTAGGCGGTGCACGTCCTACAGGTTTATTACGTTCTTAGCTAGGAAAATTGCGAAGGTTCGAAAGAATACTTATGGCACGAACACAATAATTTGTTTTTCGCGAGGCCAAGCAGGAAAGCAGCTGCGGTGCGTGTAGGTGCCTGTTACAGTTTCCTACGTCTTTCGATGTTCCCTCGACCCCACATGGCTACGTCGGTGTGGCCGGTGTGGCCGGTGTGGCCGGTGTGGCCACTGCGATAAATATGTGAAAACATGAAAAGTCAGAAGTAATGAACGATTGACGCGGGTCCGAAGCGAAGAAATGACAGTTTCCGGTAATAAATTTGCCGCAAGAGAAGCATCCAAGTAGAATGATAAAAATTAGCACCGCAGGTCGGAGGGAACGTGATCGAGGGATAATAGCAAGATAGACAATCGAAAGCTATGTTTAATTTTTATAAAAATCTAATAATTTAACAGGGAACCGAAAAGATTGGAATTCTCTTCCTCTCTCGTTCTCTCTTGTTGGTTGTTTGCAGGATTTATATAAATATTATAAGTCCACTTGGGATGCGTGTCGAGTCACGTGACACGTCGAGAAACTGGCTTTTATAATAACGCGAGAGGCTGCAGTCTCTGTTGACATTTTAGACTCTGCCCCTCCTCCCGCCCTTCATCCCCTGTCGCCTGTTTCCTATCCTTTTTTTCCCCTCTGTTCGTTCTTCTCTTAATCCCTCAACCCTAGCGTCTCCCCCACCCCCCTCCCCAAGGATTCTGCTTTACGTGACGAGCACACCGAACATCCAACATCCATCGCTCGATATATGTACCTTTAGGTCCTGTTCACATTTACCCTGCACGCGCGCACTCACGCACTCACGCACTCGCGCGCCATTGCCGCTAGCTGTTGGCTGCGTTGAATCTAACCGCACCCGGAATCGCAGTGGCGGCGAACGTGTCGCGATATGGAAATAAAATCAATAGCATTGTTTTACGGTTTGACGCGAAATTGGGTCGTCGTGTCTTGGCGGTGAATCACGCGGTGCATATAATCCCACGCATCCCTGTTGGCCGAATCCTGAAGCGCGTAACGGGTATCACGAGCTACAGGCCCCCATTCACTTCCCCGGACATTTGCTGCCGATTGCGTTCAGCCCGCATGGCTGCGCGTTCCTTCGGATTCGGATATTTTCCCAAAACTATTGGAAAAGTTATCACGCGGCTGCTTGTTCCGAAGACAATATTTTCGAATAGATTTCGACAGTGGGCCTGAAATGGGAGTTTCCGTCTCTCGACTTATTGGCCATTAGACGTGTCCTCGAATGCGCGAAGACATCGCATTCCCGCAACTCGCTCTGCGATCGAGTGAGAAGGAAAAAGTGAAACGCGACTGGAGCGGCGCTCTTTGGACACCGAAGTGGCACTGTGCGTTTCCGGATTCCTCGAATCCGCGACGCATCCATCACGAGATGACGTCTCTCGGGCACGCACGGCTCACACACAGTACGGCGAGGGATACCGCCGGGGCTTTCCTGGATTTCCAAGCTTTCCCATCTTCCTCCCGCATGCCCTGGGGACAGCGAAGGCAACGTGCATGCGTGAGACGTGACCCCAACCTGACAGCAGAGCGACCTGACACCTCCAGAAATATGCGCGCCATAGTTTTTTTTTTCCTCTTCCACTCTCGAGGAGGCCGAGACAAAACAACTCTGTCAGGACGCAGATACAGATACGTCGACGTCGCGAGAGGAAACGCCTACGGTCAGGGCCAGTGAGCGCACGGTCTGTGCTAGAGCATCCTCTAGCGAGAGTCATCCTCATCTCCTCCTGTCTTTCCACATGGAATCCTCCTATTTTCATCTCTTTGAAAAATGAATTACGAGCCGCTCCAGTGGTTGCACAAACTGGCAGGACTGGCACCGCTGCGGCTGCGGCTGCGGCTGCGGCTGCGGCTGCCGAGCATGTCGGATCGCAATTTTAATTCGGGGCTAAAGGTTTCGTCGCTCATACATGTAATTTACGGGGCAGCATCCTCATGGACCAGTTCAAAAATGTTAATTGTTTAAAATTTACTATCGCATGCCCGGGAGTCGCGACGATCGTCTCTTTGATGCCCACACGTGTTTATTTTGGCGAGACGCTCTTTCCGCACAGCAAGCAGAAGAGTGCAAGAGTCGATCGGTCGATCCTTAGAGGATTTTCGGCTCTCCTGCGATCGTGCGCACGTGTCTTGTCCCGCATCAGGAAATGCGCTGAGATGAGCGATAACCGAGTGCCGTTCACACGGGTTTGATGCGGGACCCTCAATGTCTTTTTCGGCTAATTAGTCACTTTGGGGGATGATCCTGACGAGGGCGCGTACAGCACGCGAAAGACGAAATCCTCACGAGGATGGAAGAGTCCATGATCGCGTTGCCAACTGTCAACCGCGTCTCTGTTTCGTAAAACGGCGAAAGGGTGGAAGGGAGGAAGGGAGGAAGGGAAAAAGTAGGCGCGGCGTCGTTCATCTTCTAATTTGCTATCGGTTGACGTATAAAGAGACAGCTTTAGTGGGAATTAATGGTCTGTATTAGACAAATGAGAGTAAGTCTCTCCCCAGACTCCCAGTCACCCTGTGACGATGGCAATAGCAATGGCGGCAACGTTTGCGTGACGCATCCTACTCGCGGTTCTTCTTCTACTACTCGTACCGCACTGGTGTAGTGCCGAGTAGTCGAGCAGTCGAGCAGTCGAGTCGCAATGAAAAAAACACCCTTGACACATGTCGCCCTGAACGCTCGACGGGCTCTATTAAAAGCCGACCCTGGAAAAAAGTTCGAATTAAAAATAAACCGCCAAATGAGCCAGCTATATTTCATTCATTCTCACGAGGCGAGTAGCAAGAAGAAAAAGAAGAAGTGCGAGTGAGAGAAAGGAGTGATTCCCTTCTCCTCTCTCATTCCCATTTTCTCTCTCTCTCTCTCTCTCTCTCTCTCTGCCCCTCTCTGCCCCTCTCTGCCTTCGCTCGTGTCTCTTCTCATCTTCTTCGCCCTGCCCACCATCCTTTCTTCCCCAAAAAAGAAATAAACGAGAGACGATCGAGCGGCAAACAGGAAACGAAAGGCGAATGCTCAACGCCGAGTAATTTTCTCAAAAGCATAAACGGGAGAAGGATTGAGGGATGAGGAGGAAGGGAGGGGGGGGGAGGTGAAAGGAGACTTCCTGTACAACTTTTTCCTCATCTTCTACGTCCTATTCGTTTTCCTATCCTTTCTCTCAACCTGCCTTCACCTTCTCTCCGTATACTTACACTGTTCTTCTGTTTCCACTTTCTTCTCGTCCCTGAGTCTTTGCCGTGACTCGAAATTTCCTCCCTCGCCTCTCTCCTTTGCTTCTTCCCGTAAGATTCGCAATTTCTTCGGGGTCGTGAACTTGGGGTTCTTCGACGCGCAGTGGAAGCACTAGGTAATTACCGGTCCATGTGATCTTGTTGTTTATGTTAGACTCCCCCTTCCCCTTCCTTCCCGGTGCACCAATACCCGCTACTTTATCTTAGCCCTTTGCGTGCCCCTAGATCTCTCAGAGCTCCTAGATCTCTTAGATCGTCGCACCCTTTATTATTGTAGGCCGGCAATGCATTTCCCAGTTTCGCAAAACTCCCCGAACATTCCCGGAAGCTGCTGGCCGAAGGGTCAGCTACATCTCTGATTTCGTAATACTTGATCCTCCATCACCATATTCTCTAGGCTATTCAGCTCTCGAGGAAGGAGATCGCGAGCTGGTCTAGTTCCTTTGGCGAAGCCTCGATCGCGTCGCGGTTTCTATCGCAGGAATATCGATTGTGCCTCTGAAACATAAACTCCCTGAGTCTAGCAATGTCAGCGTAACCTGGAAGTTGGAACCTGCAGCGAGCCACAAGCCGGCCAGCTCGATAGTATACTGTGTATCCCGGGGCTTTTGAAGTCGCATAGTTTCCTCGGGTCGCTATGCTGGCACGCAGACGTTGCGTGTCTTGCGAAACCTGCCTATAACTCTCAGCCGTGTCACAGCGAGTGCGAATAGTTTGCAAATTAATACCGCATCGACTGGTGGTTCCGAAACACGCTACACTCCGATACATTGATGTTCTAGCGGCCCTTCGACCCTCCGAACTTCCGAGTCACATGCTTCGAGGGTTAATCGCGGCTTTTATCAATTGGCGAGCATCAGATGTCTTCGTATCTGTAATGCCGTTTGTCCTGCTCGTTGGGACATCCGCGTGACGTAGTGCAAAGAGCACTGGAGGCTTCAGTAAAGCGGTATAGTGGCAGCCGGCAGACTGTGTGGCGCGTAGAGTCCTTAGTCAGGATCTCCCAGGAGATGGACGGCGTCTTGGCGGGTAATTGCATGAAAGGCCACGAGGGTAGCCGTCGGGGCGGGGAGGAGAGGAGGACGAGCAACTAAAAGGAGAAGAAGAACGAACGAGGACCGTCGTGATGTAGCAGGCCAGAAAGGAAAGAGAAAGGAAAAGTGTATTATCTGCGGAGATATACGACGGCGTGTGTCCGGGAGTGGCCAGGTCGACGTTTTCCGTGAAATTGCCAGAGGAAGTGGATGCGGCGCAAAGGAAGCTCAGGAAGATGTCATCCCAGGAAACAGGGAAGATCAAGGGTGCAGCAGGCAAGATACCCTGCGGCTTCAGCCGAGTGCAACGGTCTCTCGGCTTCATTCGATCGATCCGTATGGGCAGAGTACGCACTGAGCGACGATTCGAATGGCGCGACAAGAAAAGGTAGTTTAGCAGCAGCCGTTGCAAGAGCCATATCCGATTTATTGCCACGAAATAAGGGAGGCTGACGCAAAAGTTAAGTGACTCTCTGTTAAGGCACGATTACGATACGGACCACGTAGACGCCGGACGCCACTTTCTTCGACTGTACCAAAAGGCATAAACTTAACATGACGATCGCGACATCTTTACTTCACCACGAAACCTCTTCTTCTCTTTATTACTTTCCTTATTTCCTTTGCGTCTTTCTCTTCGTCTCCCGCTGTCATTTCGTCGTCGTTCGCTCTCGCTCTCGCTCTCCCTCTCCCTCGCCCTCTCCCTCTCCCTCTCCCTCCTTTCTTCTTTCTCCTGCGACGCCTGAGCTGCGTTTTTCACAACTTTTATGACTCCGAAAACTTTAATAATCCCTTTTACCTGCTCTATCCTTTTACTCTACTCTATTTCTCTTCCATTTGTTTCCTCTTCTTTGAACTCCTCCCCTGGGACGCGCTTCTGATGCTCTATGCATCCACTACGTGCCGTCACTTATTGACAATGTGCAGGTTGGGTCAATGCTTTATCTTTTTCGCGTGAAATTAGAAATTCCCATGGAACAATAAAGTATTAATGAACTTCACGTGACGCAACCGGCAGAGCAGAGCAAAGCAAAAACAGGAGCAACGACAGCACTAGAACTGACCACAGTGCACGCTCCTGCTGTTGTGACAGAGAACAGCTCTGAAATTACCAGTAGCGTCATCAGCTTATTATTTCTTAGCAATTCGGCCCTCTTTGACGTTCCCAGCATTTGATTAGTTTTTTTTACGACGAACGCACCTCGCGTCCATCTTTTCTTCTTTCTTCGTAGTAAGTCGTGCATGCATGGAAAAATCGGATCAACCGTTTGATACTCGAGAATTGGCAGTCATATATATGTATATATGGAAAAAGAAAGAGAGAGGGAGAGAAAGCAACAGGAGAAAGCCGCGTACGAAACACTCGACCAATCAGTGCATGAGGCTCCCTTAAGAAAGGAACCAGCTACCTCAGTAAGGACAAGGGAGGATTAGGTATAGAAGCGCTTGAGCGAGTCTTGACATTTTTAAGAAATTCCTTCATCCTCCCCTTCAGCTGACATTATGCTAACCAGGCCAACCCCCAGTATTTCATCCCCTGCGCTTTCCTTGATCTATGAGTTCTCCGTGGCCCTACCGTCACTTGTTAACACCTACGGGGCAAAGTTACCCCCCTTCTATCCTAAAGCTCAAGAGCCTCTCCCGCTTCTCCCGCTTCTCCTTGAGTCTCGCAGCTCGGCATTACACCGAGCTCCCGAACGGCGCACCCTTAAACTGTCAAAAAGTTACAACTCCCTGGAGCCAGTAGCGATCGAGCCAGAGTTATGGGCGCAGCTTTGAGTATCGCTCTGAGCACGTGAAATGAAATATTCGCCCGGCCGTGAAAAGTGGCGACAGAATCCACCGAGTCGCCAACAGAGAGAACGATGGAAATGCGCGTTTCCGTGACTGGAAATGAACTCGACGTTTCCTTTCGTTAGCGAGGTACGTGATTCCAACAATTCGGCCAGCTGGCGACATTCTCGTTCTATATCTTATAGGGCGCATATTCACATCCACATGAACTTTTATTCGGTGCCATAAGACTCTGCTGTGGGCATAGTGTTAGGCCTTAGCATTCCCGTCGCACAGAGGATAGAGAGCTCGATCGAGCTTGAGCTGATGTTCGAAGCCAGAGGGTGTACAATAGCAATAATAGTCGATTCCCGGGCGTCGAGATTCGAGCGTCGCACCAAGGAATTCCACAGATCGTCTAAAGCTATAAGCGGTTGCTCGTGATTCTCCCTTCCCCTTCCCACGATTGCTTTTTGCTGCTGGCAACGACACTTCCATAAATATGTCGAGGTTTCTTTCTTTTTTTTTTGCATCAGCGTGCGCTAACCCTGCCTCGGTCTCCAGGGGGAGGAGGGGGAGGAGGAGGAGGAGGAGGGCGTGGAGGTAGGATGCGCGCGGTGCGCCTACTCACAGGTAACGCATATGTACGTAATGCCAAGCACCCCACGTGAGGTCGAGAAACGTGTGACGCCGTTGATAGACGCGAAAGTTAGCAGCACATGCCACCCCCATACGTCACTTGGCTCACTCCATCTCTAGAGGATGTGTGTACAATATATATATCGATGTGTTGTGGGCGGGTAACGTGTCGCCGTTTGACGATCTTTCTCTCTACAGCGGTAGTGCACCAACCCTTTCGCGATTCCACCTAGACTCCTTCGGTCCCAGCGGAAGTAGAAGCGAATGTACCCAGCGTCCGCGTTGAAAACTTTCTCTCGTGCCACGCGCATCCTGCTCTTTCATCCTAAAAGGAGCGCCTGTCCAACCAGAGCATCGACTCGCAGTCGTTCGATGACCTGGGGAAGAGTTACGTACCGATTCGTTAAGAAATACCCTCGATTTAGTTCGAAGAGACCACTCGATGAAGAGGCTAATAGTTATCGGCTATAAGGGTCTCGACCAATGAGAATGGTTGGTTCTTGAATTTGGCTATTGTCGAAGCCAGTCTGTCTTGGGACACCGATCGGGGAGCCTCGAGCTGCTTCGCGCTCCCGGGGCTCTTTGTTTTGATAGTTTTTCTAGCTGTGTTTCCTAATACGTTCTATGAAAGTTCTCGCTTCTGTATTTTTCGCATTGCTCTTGTTATATCTAGAAAATCCTATCGATTTTCTGCGTGTGTTTAGGAGGCGAAGTGTTGTGCTGTATCAGTGACATTTTTCCATTACAAAAATTCTTAATTTTACTGGCTAAAAAACTTTTAAAGTACAAGTTAGCCCCGCCATTGGTTATTTATGTATGTAAAAATTATGACTGTCTGACAATGAGTGATACGCAATTTTTTGTATTTTATGCTGGAAATTTTAAATAAATACATATACTGTTTGAAATTAATGTTTTATAAGCTCTAACGTCGTAAATCTACGACGCAGCTCGGCGATTGTTTTGAACATAGTGTAGGATTAGATATGCTACTGCGCGCTGAAGGACTTTGCAACGGTGCTGTTCGCTTCGCCTAGTAACAAGACGGATTAGGCCCACGTGGACACACTGTTACGAATAGCGAGGACAATGAGACAAAGTATTGCTAGCCAAGTTTATCTTTTCATCATTATTTAATGTAACAATATTATTTTAGTGCTTTTTCCCGAAGTATTCATGTAAATATTTCTTCGAAGACAATCTGTGCAGTTCTATAATCTTACGTCATTTTTTGATGGACTATACATATATTGATTTTCCTCTGGAGAGAAAATCTTTCACAAAATTATTCTTCATGATTCCACTAGTATTTATGTGGCTTCGTAATACGCTGAAACCTATAACCGGTCCAAGTTCCAATTTTTTTTTTTTTCACAGTTCACAGCTAATGCAATCCTTAGTAAATCAAACGTCGATTCGTATAGAATAACGTAGCTATGTATTAAAATATAAAAGTAAAATATATGTAGTGCATATGCATGCAACGAGCATAGTATAATTCAGCGACACGTGTGCCTTGCCAGAGGACATTGTCTTCGATATTTCAAGAAAGGCACATAGATCGACGTGGACCGACTAACTTTGTCAGGAGTTCTAAGGTTGTCTTAACCTGGCATAACGACTGGCAAGCCCATCACAACTTAAGGCGTGCTAACTTTATACACATTCGAAAGATTATAACTCTTATGTGCGTAAGTGTGCCTGTGTGCGTGACGTATGGACACCATCCCCAGAAGCGCAACTTTCGAAGGGTGATGAAGAGTACAGGGGGCTGCTACGACGCATTCTTATACGAGGAGAGTAGAAGCAATTCAATCAGAGTTGGTAGCAGCCAACAGCTGAGACCAGCTACGTCTAACGTGTTCGCCGCTCACCGCCTCCCCGCTTTCCTTGTGCGCTTAGGGATTTCTGCAGGTTGGTTCAAGCTGCCTCACGTATGTATGTACATACAGTGTCTCACACTTCTCTATGATTTATTATCGCTTCGAAACTCGATCGGCTCGATCGGCTCGATCGGCTCGATCGAACGACACTTTTGCTGCCGAGAGGACGAGGCGGTCTGCCTCTCCTACCTCTGTTCCTTTCCCGAGGCTGAAGACCAGAGACTTCATGGAGGGAAGAGATGGATGGAGATTTCGGAATCTCTGTTTCAATTTATTTTTTTTTTGTAATAATACAAAAGCAATGATAATAAGGGATGCGAGTATCGAGTGGCTGTCTTTGAAGGTACAGCGAGGAGGAGGGGTGGGGGAGGATGGAACGAGGGGTGGTCTTTTCTTTCATATTCGCGTAGAATTTCCTTTGGCTTCTAGGAATAATCTCTTGGGCACTGTAGAAGGTACGGGAGGTGCGGATGTCGTCGATGCTGTGTAGGGAAGGACTGCTTAATAGGCCGAGAGTGCTTTTATTTATGCGCATTTCGCCGAGCGAGAGATACGCGAGCGTCATCCGCTAATGGCCGTGTATATCGTTTCTGACGTTTAGAGCGTTTCGCCCTATAATTTCCTTGATTAAGCGGATACGTGGCTGGGAGCCAAGAGGGCGTGTGCGTCCACCACCCGGTGCCCTGTACCAGGCGCGCCAATGTCCTCCGGGACGTAAATTATTTCGGAAATTAAGCGTGTAATTTTGTTTGAACAGTCTTCCCTCCTTCGCTGACGGTTTTGCAGCAGCTCAGCAGCCTTTCGCTTCTAACTTTTCTATTTCATCTTCGAACCCATCGCAGGGAACTGAGCGTCGCGACGCTGCTCTCGCTCCTAGTGCGCCTTTCCGTCCACTCGTCGAGTTAGGAGCGCCTCACACACGATGCCCTTGGGCGATGGCTTCTCCTCTTTATCGATGCGTCAATTGGGCCACTTTTACACGCACCTGCGTCTTGCTTCCCATGAGCTCGCAGCCCACGATCCAACGCATCCGATACAACCTGTATGTCCTTCCTGAGATTTAAAAAAAAAAAAAAAAAATCGCAAATACTAAAACAAAGCGGTTCACTTCCGGTGGATGATCGACACCACCAAATTCCATTAAAAGTTGTCACCTCCAAGATTTCCCCAATTACCCTCTTTGAGTTGAGGATGCATCGTGTCCCTCCTTGCGTTCTACTTCTGTAACTTGCTGGTACGTCGGCATTCCTTTTTTTTTTTTTTTTTCTATTCTTTCTTCGAAACCCAAGAAGTCGTGCGCACTTCTTCGGCCTGGAAATGTTTCAATAATTCAAGGTATGGATTTTGAGTTAGGCGATGTTTTTACGAAGAAACCCTCCGGCGAAGCCTCTCGGGCTCCTCGTCCACCTTCACTTACAGTGATGGATGCGTCCCTGCCTCGCGCGTCGCGTCTCATTCTCCTCCTGTCTTGTCTTGTCTCATCTTCCTTCTTGGCTTTCTTTTCCCTCGCATCTTTCGTGCAATTTCATTCTCTCTCTACGTCCTTTCTACCTGTCCCCCTCTCCACCCCCGCTACTCGCATCCTCCATCAGCGATAGAAAAATATGGCGAACAATTCTTCTTCCCTTAAAGAAAGTCGAAGCCGATCGCTTCCGGGTAAATCGAATTAAGCTACGAACACCTCGATCCGTTTACGCAGACAAGGGATGGCTGCGTTTCGGTCTGCCTATTGACGCACCGCTACTAAAATTGCTGTTCAGCCTCTCGCCAGCCGCAGTACCAACCAGTTACGAATGTCCTTTGCGCCGAAGATGTTTCACGTAAATTTTTCTGATTTCCTTACGGTTGACATTATGCGACTGTCGGAATGGCGACGCTTGTGGAGCGGGAACGTGACTGTTTACCGTGTGACTCACAGTCAGCGGGAGGTACGATCCGCCAGTTGTCAGTTTAATGAAATGCCGCGCTCGCCTCCGTTCGTTAAAGTTCCGGCTCATAAAGTTTCCTCGGGGACTAAAAACTAGAAATAATGAAACGAAGCGTGTAAAAGTCACGATTTGGACGGAGTAAAGCGAACGTAAAACCTAAAACTGGGAGAATCTGTGACGGCATTCAGGGCGCTGCTCATTAAGGCGTCGGACATAACTAAGTGCGAGCGGCCGGCCCGTGAGGTTCCCGGACTTTGTAGTCTCCCTCCACCGGATGTTATTTATGATCGGCCACGTCCGAATATCGAGAGCGAAGCGGAGGTGCCGGAACGTAAAACAAACCGCCGCGACGACCCCTGATAACCAGAGACTTTTTATGACGCGTCTCTCTAAACTCTCGCGGCACGACGAGAGCCGTAGAAAAGGAAGAGTGAGAGAGAGTCACTGCTGGGAGAGAATGGGGAAGGGGGCGGCCGGTATTTCCAATTTCACAGAGCGTGGGTTAACGAGGCTCCGGTTGGAGTTAGGGCCGGCGTCCTCCCCTTCCCCTCTCCTGCCACCCCTTACCCCACACCACTTCACATCGGGTCGCCCTCGGCCGTGAGCGCGAACCCCTTTAAACGGGAGTATGCAGGGTGCACGGGTTCCGGCACATTACCTACGCTGATTACCGAGCCACCCCGTGGACTACGTCACCCAGTCAACCCCGAGACAGCCCAGCGCTCCGTACAGCATCGTAGAGCGTCCTAGAGCGTCGTAGAGCGTCGTAGAGCGTCGTAGAGCGTCGTAGAGCGCCGCACGTGTTTTACGGGAGCAGAAACTTCAAGGCGGACGGACCTCTAATCGTTCTTTAGTATTTTCAGCTCGGCCCATACGAGTACCGATCTCCGCGTTTTCCTAGAAATTTTTCCCTTTGTTGTCCGGCCTTCAAATAAGAAAGACTGTTTTCCTTGATGTCGCAGGGCCGCGCAGAAACTGAATTTATCTTCGAGTCCACATCGACGACGCCGATCCGGCGACGAGAACGTCTCGCAGGAGGAACAGCCTGTCTTCCCGAATGGTTACGCTGCTCTTCTTCTGAAATCACCACCACCCGCACCACCCGCTCTTCTCCGGAGGATTGGCGTCAAGGAGCTCACCGGCGTCGGCAAGGTAAGTCAATCATTTGCAACGGAAATGAAAGTCTTCTCGGGTAACCGAAACACTTTCCATTAAGTCGGCAATAGGCGCGCAGAGGACGACTCGGCAATCGGCAAACGGAGCGACTACTAGCCAATAATTTCTCATGCAAATGAATGCGCCATTGGCTTCATATATAGTATACTACCGAGCACAAACGTTAACGTAAATCTTTGTCCCACGATATCGGATATGCATGTGTGGCAACATCGAATCGGCATTATAGCGTCTTATTTGGTAATTTGCATCCGTCAGCCATCGAACAGAAATTAAGGACAGTGAAAAATCCGGCTGAAATTGACTTTGATGGTAACGCGACGCTTAGGAGTCTTCGTTAGTTGCGTCTTTTAACTTCATTTTCTGAAGCTACTATAAAGTACATTTTGATACGGATGAGAAAGGATAGGCAGAAAGTGCGAGAAAGGGGGAAAGCACGTTACTCTATAGTGGAATAGGAAAGTGCAGTGTGCTGGATGCTGAAGACTGGGAGAGAGGAGCGGTAGGTGCAGCAGCCACTAACCCCAGGCTATTGTTAAAAATTAATTCGTTAGAAATAAGGTCCTATTGTTTACTGGCAGGCGAAGCTAATTAAAATAGAGACTCTTCTGTATTATAGGGAGACGCGCAGCGCGGCTTCCTTCTCATTTTTAAAGACTGGAAGACAGTTTTCCTTTTTCTTTATTCTTTGTTTGCCGGCACCCCTCCTTTCGGTCGTTCATACGCGACTCTTCAGCTTTGGTGTGCCTTCGTCGTCGTTCCTTGGATTCGTAGCCTCTATGCACTACTTTCTTCCCCCCCCCTACCCCCCGGACTTTCTGTTTTATTCCATAAGAAGTGACGCGTCCATGCGCGTCGTCGGTGCATCCTTCACTTTCTTTACTTACTTGATTTGCTTTATTTACATCTGTCCTTGTACGCTGGTTCAGAGATGAAACGGATGCAAGTCCATCGGATGAAGGAGCGTGTGCATATCTATGGTAACTGAACCGTAGTGAATATCATTCGAAATCCTCTCTCGCTATTCGACCTATTCAGCTCCTAATTTGACATACGGATAGTATAACCGAGGTAGCGTTGCCGTTTGTGCCTGTAGAGAGAAGAGAGAGAAGAGAGAGGAGACGGAAGGGCCATTCATCGATAGGTAGAATGTACATACATAGATTACAGCAGATGCATTTGTGTCCCATAGAGACGTAATTGCATGCTCTAGGAGTCTAGGCTGGATGAATTGCACCGACTTCGGAAGTAGCATTAATCAGCTCGGTCTGGCCAACACTCTAAATAAGGATGCATCAGTGAATTTTAAGTAAACGAAATATGGTAAAGTCGGGCAAGCCAGGCCAAAATTCCTCTTGCACTCTACCTGCATCTTTCTTTAAGGTTCTTTGCCCCAGGCACTTCTCAAGGATCCTCGTTTCCCCAGGACAGAACGTCCACGTGACTTTCCTCATCTCACAGTCAGTTTCCCGCCCTCTCGATTCCTTCGTTCTTCCATTGGCCGCGATATCTGGATCCATCTGTCCAAGTCTCTTCTGGAATCTGCACCGAAGACGCGACCCAGGAGTCATGACCCACGACCCCAATCTGCCAAAATTCCCCGTCCGAAGGCGATTTATTCACTGGCCTCGTGATTTTTATGGACTCGCGTGGGAAGGAGGCCTATTGGCTATTTTTCTTCTTTTTATGGAAGTCACCCTCGGAATCCAGAAAACCATCACCCTCTTTCATGATCAATTTATCGATGTATGTACAGGGGCTGATTGCACCTCCAGAGATGAAGCGTGAGCTCTGCTGACATACTGCTGACGGGGACGCGCACCTTGCATTCTCATTCACAAGCGACTAAATAATAAGTAAAGAAATTAGTCCCGTGAAAGTTAAGTGAGAACGGAGGGGTAACTCCGTCGTTCCTATACGGCATTGACAATTATTCTTGATCTTCGTTATTTGAAATTTTTGGTTTTCTTGAAAAGTCCTCTTAGATTCTATTCGATATTTACGCAAGACTCCTTCGAGTCCTGTTCCCTTTTCCCGACCGGAAGGATCACGACTCGGGAATCCTTACGGAAGTAGAAAGCTAGGTTTCCGCTTCCGCGAATTTGTCTAATGTCTTTGATCCCCGCAGTGACGTAGTGCGGCGTCCCCATCGATCGGAGACTGCGCGATCTGCGTCTACGGGAAAGAATATTGCGATTCGTTCGGCTAAACGAATCTTGTCGATTTCTATTCTCGACGAGTGTCCCTTCTGCCACACAAGGGTTGCCAGATTAGAGGAATCCGGACGAAGGGCTTCTGGGAGACGTCAGGCCATCCCGTCCGTAACAGGGCTATCGAGTAATCGGGTACTCGAGCAAAAGGGTCCGTGATAGATTTATAGGAAAAACTCGACGACCATGGGAGAATTCGGCTGGGAAATGATTTCGCTAATTCGGGAAATTGACGTAGTGGACGACGAATTGGGATGCCCGTACTACAACCTAAGAAAAGTTTCTCCCGATTCTTCCGAAGAAGTAGTAGGACGGAAGGCAGAGAGATGCCGGACAGAGGTTAGGTTAGGTGGCTTCTCAAAGACGATGGAGAGACGCGTGGCGATCGATGAGAACCAGAACGAGATCCGATTTGCGGATTTGCCAAGGCTTAGCCGAGAATCGAGCGACGATTAATCGATCGTGCTCCATCGTGACTCTAGCTGCCGGTGCTCGCGGTGCTGCTGACCGGAGACAGTTTTCAGCTTAAGACGCTTCAGTCTTATATCTCCAGCTTTATTGAAATTTCCGGTCTTGAAGGCCACCACGTTCCGACCAACCTGGAGGTTCGTGAGCGATTCTACGATCCGGCTCGTATCTCCTCCCGCCCCGACCCCCCTTTCGTCAAAAGGGCACCAGGACGGGAAGGGCTAACGACAACGATAACAGAATGTCCTTATTCTGACGATCCAGAGGCACAGCAGGTCGATGCAGCTGCTGCACGGTCCTGGCATCGACGTCCTGGATGAAAATACCCTGAGGAAATCGGTAGGCAATCGACGGGAGAAGCACCTGGATACATTATTCAACCGGATAGGTAGGCAATGCTCTCTGGATTAATTTCAGAGAATTAATTTTCATTAGCGGCCAATGACACGTCGGTAATGCCAATGAAAACGAGCGAACGTCGGGAGCATTTTCATGATAACCTCTGTCCAACCAGCCACGTGAATGCACTTTTTCGAGAGTCAAAACGAGCCGTAATCGAATTATGGGAAAATGGAATTCGAAGTGCATCGACAATCGAATTTACCTGCGATTCTCTAGCGAACTTTGAAACTTCAATATATGTAGATATAGTCGGCAGGAGGTATATACTGTGACGTGATTTTTCGATTGACAGTCACAAGGCGAGTTCGGCTACGGAAACAGATAACGTTTTCGCTTTCTGGTTCCCTTCGGGTCGCCAACCGGCTCAGAAGCTACGCTCTCGAATTAATTCGTATAGTTACGCCAATGCTCTCGGAAGATTTCGTTAGGGTTTAGCTGAGGTCGAGGTGCTCGGGAGATAGTCTCGACGTACCGAGTTGCCCGGCAGAGGATCCGCCACCCGACGGAGACGTCTCCACGGACCGGCAGAAGCCCGGGTGAGATACCGGCGCCCAGCTGGAGATGCGCAAAGGGCTGTAGAGCGGCCGGAGATCAGGTTTTGGTATGATGATTAAGGGCAGGAGGTTCCTCTCCTGCTCTCGAGTTAAGGATGCGGTACCCAGCTGTCACCCGATGCCCTGGGGAAGCGGCCGTGGAGGATTTCCAAAAGTGTTACGTATGCATTACGATTTGGTT
>JARQTH010000738.1:59382-71185 GCA_030142595.1 Trachelus iudaicus | reverse complement strand
ACGGTTCTCGACCTTCTCGGATTAGCTGCACCAGCTCCGGTGAGTCCCCCAATTTATTAATTGGTGGAGGGATTTCGGTTTGCTGATTTTACGCGTTCCCAAAAATCGACAGGATCCGTTAAGCTGTCGTCTCTTCCGATAGGATTCGTCAGAGCTCTCGTTTTGGTGGAGTTGGGCCTGTTCCATCCCAACTTCCAAGTCATACCGGCTTGTCAGTTCCCGGTGAAAAAAGAATTTGCTGGCGCCCATCTGGCTTGCGGATGCATGAGCGAAGGATGGACGGTCGAAGATATTGTAGGTTAGTTCTCGGATTTTTCGCTATCGGTGTCGAATTAAGAAAAATACGTTACAATGCGTATACGCAGAAATTCGTTGATTCGTATTTGTCAATGTAGATATTTTAGCAGTTCCTCTTTCGTTGGGCAACTCCTCTACATTTCTCGCCATGTAAATCGAATGGGAAAGCAGATCCCGTGGGCGAAATATTTCAAAATGAATTCCTGTTTAATTCAAACCCCTGCTCTCTCTCTCTCTCTCTCTCTGTCCATCTACTTGCCTTTGCTCTTCCCTTCTCTCATGTTGTCTCCGAGTCTCTCTATACTATATCCAACTCCCACGCGCTGGCATTTCCGTTCCCCGGAGAACCCCTGTTAAATAAACCAATTAATAATTATCACATAGCCAGTCGTGCCGGAGCCCTGAACCGCGGACTGCGTAACTATTGTCCGGACTGTAGCCGGTTTGGCCTGGGAAATTCAGAGGGAGGGAAGGGTTAACGAAGAGCAGCGGCTGAGCTAGGCAAACGGTCTCTTCACTTTCTCATTTCAACCAATTCGTGTCATTTCATTTCGTACGATAATAGCTGTAATTATAGTGATTCTTTATCTGCGGCGAACCTCACCTATGGATCGACCCTTGACAGTGTCAATATTTGTGCAGCCACTGGGCGACTTCCATGTTTCGGCATATGAGAAAAGGGTCTAACGCATTAGCACTCTTGCGAGCTTATGAATTTATTAGCAAGTTAAAAAAAATAAAGAAGCCGCGTCACTCCCCGAATCCGCCACCCTGGCTCGTTGTTTGTTCTCACTCGACACAGGGTTGGCAGCCCTGGAATATATTGCAGTTAGTCTCAACTAGGATGATTCACGTGTCACTCGCGCGCGTGTTCACATACGTTGCGCTTCCGTCTCCTTTGGGAATTCCTCCATTGTAACTTTGCATCGGTTCGTAACATTTTACCGGAAAGGACGAACACACGATCGGTTTGAAACAATGTCGAAAATTCCATGCTTTGTAAGCGCAAGGAGAAACGCGTCGCGGACAAACGAGAAATTTCCCGGAAAATTTCGTTAATTCTCGAGTATTTGCAAGTTACGTAAAATTACAGTAAAACTCGCGTTGCATCGTTGGCGTCGACGCCGACAGCCGCGTACGTGGCGGAGAGAAGGGCGAGCGGGGGGTGGTGCATAGGGTGATAGGGAGACAGGGCGTTAGGGGGGACAGGGTTGGTTGGGGGTTCTGGCCGGGGCTGGAACTGCTATTCGGGCATTCGAAGGCCTGCACGAAGATTTGTAGCGCAACCATTCCTGGTGCACAGGCCATCGTGGGACAGGACGAACGCGATGCAGAGGCTCCTCCCAAAAGCCAGAGGAGAATCTGCAGGGGGTCAAGCCGGAACCTGGAGCACGGGCAGCATCGTGCCGTTCAGGATTGCGTGTAAGGAGAGCAGTTAGGGGGAATCCGGGATATATGGTGGAGAGACACAGTGTCGGGTGTCCTTGTCAATGGGGCACTCGGTGCACCGTGCTGCTGCTGCGCAGCCCTTTGGGTACAGAAGCTCCAATGTTACCGGGAAATTAGATCGTCGTTTCTCATCCCGAGCATTCGGGCAACCGATTAAATTGGCCACTCGGCTTGCTTGTTCTATCGCTACTGTCGCAACTATCTTGCGAGTCGATTGGTCGCTCGAGTCCACTTGAATTTCGAGTCAAGCCAACCGAACACACGAGTCTCGGCGGACACGGCCAAAGAAATCCTTTCGGGTGGCGCAAGTGCAATGGCGCGCGTGTAACTCTTGCCTCTAGTGCTCTGTGCTCTTTGCTCTTGAGGTAGCCGACATAGCCCGAACTGAGTTCGCCGCGCCGCAACCCTTCGCGACCGCAGGGAACTTTCTCCTGGTACGAATTTCCCGGGGTCGTTGGTTCACCGGATCCTGGCGGCTGCGTTTAATAAATGTTCGGGTTTACTCTCGGTAGCCGAGAGCACAAATCGCCGAGCACCGCAGACGCAATGCTTGGTAATGACGACTGGACGTTCTGACGGGAGGTACGGGAGAGTACCTCGTGCCAATACCGAGAACACTCAAACTGGCTCGCCCAAGTTCGATTCGTTTCAGAAGAACTTACAATCGGTTCTCTTTGGTCTGTACATAACTGTATTGATATTGACGAGATTGCAGTGGGATCTCAGGGTCTGACTTTTCCTTAGAATCTCACGCTTTACGTAGAATAGCCGCATCTCCCGGTTAAACGTATGGTCCGTGTACATGGGATTTGCACGTAAATATCGGAAAAATCTTTAGGAGATTTAGATTGAGTATCTCGGCATGTTAAGAAGGAAATATATGGCTCAAGTTTAGCCGAAGTCGCGACATTGGGACTGCTCTGTTCTCGATCGAGCACAGCAGAGATCTACGTAAAGTATATCGTTGCCGAAGTTCAGCTTAACGACGAGACTTCTTTCGCACAGAGTTAATATAATTCATAGAAGCTCTAACTCGGCCAGACTTCTTCTGGACGTGATAGTCGCCTTTGGTTTCTGCAAGACTCGGAGGAACCTATTTCCGGTGTCTCTCCCATGCCACTGGCAGACCAAACATTTTCACTCGGGGATCTTCTCCTCGTGGAAGTTCCTATTTCGAGTTACCGCATTGCCTACGCGTTCGTCAGCTTCAAGAATCTTGATCGACTCTTTCCAGTGCCCGCGATTCGCGTCCTTCTTCTTTTCCTTCTCGTTTCTCCAAGTTTATTACCGCAGAATCGACTTTATCGATTTCTCTCGAGCCGGATGAAATATACAGGGTTTGTGTCATCCCTTGTCAGCGAAGAGCGAACCCATCGACGGCATCGATCCTTTGGTAGACGAGGAGCTTACGCGTTCCACCAGTTGCAACGGGAGTGGAAAGGTAGACTCGCTGGGCTGGCTCGTAGTAGTTTTGATTCTCTCCTGAAAAGGGTTGCGCGATTGTTCGTCGGACGGGGGAGGCGGTCGAACAGGACGACGATCGGTGGTGGCGGCGGTGGCGGCGGTGGCGAGAGACATTGAAAAAAAAAAAGAAGAAAAAGTAAAAGCGGTAATAAATAAAAAGCGACGCGCATCCACGATAAACGCGAGTCCTTAAGGGCTAATCCGGCAGTCGAACAGGATGGAGGGGTTTCGAGAGTCCGAGGGATCAGGAATCCAGGGGTCGATCGCCGCGTTTGGGCTCAAGAGTCCTCCGTGAAACAAGCGAACGAATCCTGGGCAACGCCGTGCGCCAGTTTCCCGAGGTGCGGCTTCTGTTGATTCAAGTGAGCACGTGACAAAAATGACAATGATGAGTTAATGCAATAACTGTGTACCCTCTGACCCTCGCATTGCCACGTCCGGCAGCAATGCGACGCCGAAGCGCCGTCGGGAAGCTTTCCAATTCGCCAGTGACCCTGCGGCTACATGGCTGCGTGTGTATCTATACGTAACCCAATGAGAGCCTGTGGGGATGCCGGTGGCGATAGAAACTGTATTTGACATTTAGTGCTCAGTACCAATTTACCCTCTAGAGTCGACCGTGTAATAAACCGACTAAACGTGATTAATGCCACGCAGTCATCGGGCACCTCAACCGTATCCAGTCGCCAAGTCGCCAAGACGTCAAGAACCACCTTCCTTCCTCTCTCTCTCTCTCTCACACACACACACACACACCCTCCTGCTCGTCCCCTCTGTTTCCCTGTCCTTAGAGTTTGGCTCACGCATCCTTCCACGCGTCGATCTTTCGTTTCGTCCAAGTTTCATCCAAGAGTGCCCACGTGCTGTTCCTTTTCCTTGGCGTCGAATCGCGCCATATCGGCGGCTGCTGTTGATCCTATTCGTTAGCTCCAACCTGACCGATTGCGTATCTATCGATGACGACATTAACAGTAACAACTTGAAATTCATAATCTATCCAACTCCTCATCCGATTATTCAGGAAGCTCGTAGTCGCCGATCCGCACACCGACTCGAATTTCGCGTTTGTGGTTATTTTGGAGTTAATTGGCCAGTGGACGAGCCAGCACATGGCTGAAGTCCAGTGCATAATTAATCCAGTGCCGACTGACCTCTCGCTGCTTCGACTCCTGGTGCGCCAACCACCGGTACTGCGCACTGCCCCCCCCCCTCCCTCCCCCACTGCCTTGTGTGTTTTGGACACGCACGCGCGCACGCAAACGCACTGCTTGCCTTGTACATACTTTCCTTAAGGGCTGGCTGCTGCGTCTACCTTGCGTCACTCGGCAGATGCTGATGTGGACCGGAAGGAAGAGATGAAGAGACGGTGGTCGTTACTTTAAATAATTAACATCATTAGCATCTAAAAGATTCTAAACTATTATGTATTGCCGCTGGTTTTCTTCCCAGTTCGAGTAGTAGCGAGCAGAAATCAGAAGTGAAAATGGGTAGTGGAAAGAGAATAGTAGTTGGAATATATTCGTTTACCGGAGAAGGAATTGCAATGGGCCAAATTTTCGAGTAAAGTTTGAAAGAAATTTTATCGTGAGCCCGTGTCCCGTTAATGCCCGTAGGCCTCGACTGCTTTACATTTAAAAGGCATTACCGGACCCGTTCGAATCCTGCGACGCGATAAAATGAAATTAATGGCCGGCGCTGCCGATTCGAGATATATCGAAACGCTTATCGAGATTAACCGAGAATTGCTCTCGGGCCTCTGAATCTGCGATCTAACCGAACGACATTCCTTCGGCAAGAGAATACCGATCCCACATCCAGATACGTCCGATCGAATAGATCCACTCTGATTTTTCATTTCTCAAAAGAGGAGAAGCTTCGTTCCGTGTATTCGTCGTGCGTTTGCCGAATCTCTTTTACTTTCGCCCCGCGAACTGCAGTCGCCCGGATAAAACTGTCAATTGCCAGAGGATCAATTATTGAATTTGACCTCACTGGAAGCCAAAATTCATGAAATTCAGCGAGGAAAATAGGCGCGATTGGCTTTGGGAATATTTCTAGCGTCTCTTCGAATTAAAGCGCCTCTCGATCGCACTTAACACTGATTGTAAGTAAACGAGCGTTCGAACGGTAGAATATAGTTACTAGCAGAGGAGACAGTAAATTGCACGTAAAAGGGTTTGAAGTAGGAGGGTAGTAGGATGTCTCAAAAAAAGGCTGCAACGAGAGTAAAAATGTTTAAAACTTAAGAAACAGCCATTTGCCGCCTACATTAAGCGGGATGAGCGAACACTTTTTGCCAGACGGGTGAACCTGCTGTGCGCCCCGGTGGTGGCGTTTCTTCATGGGGCCGGAAAATATGAGCTAGGGACTCCTAATAGATGAGCACTATTAATTAGAAACATTTAACTGGAAGTGTGCCCGGCAATTACTCCGGGACAGGGAGAAAGTTCCTTGTCGTAGTAGAGGGAAAAAGAAGCAATCTTCACACAGCGGCAGAAACAGGAACGATTCTCGTGGACGCTTTTAGGCAAGAGGGATGCTCGAAGACGACTGAAACTTTTAAAGATTACAGGTTCAAGCTGGACTGTCAAAGGTCGAAGGTTAATCGAGAAACAGGTCAGTGGAAATAAAATTCCGAGCACATCGAACGAACTCCGAGGTCGAGCCATTCGAGCTGCCTCTTTTTCCGTTGGTCCTCCTGATCTCTCTGCGGCTTCCACTGGACTTTTCTCTCGGATATTTTTACCGAAACTGTTGTCTATCACTGCGGTGGTGCGTCCGTTCTTAACACTTTCTCCCATCGTTACTCTCTTTAGTTTCCGAAGTCGAGTACACACACCTGCTACACCCAGATTGATGGGACTGTCCGCGAGGCGACCCAACCCTTTCACCTGTCCTTCGCGATTCCTGAGAAACGCGAGTAGCTCAAAGGAAGAATGAAAAAACGGCGAAATTGCTTTGAAATATTTGGAGAACGGCTGTCACGGAGGAGAGAGATACACGTGGGACGAAAACTCGAGACTTGAAAAATTTTTATCCTGATCAGGAGCCTCTCGCGTGATCCTCTAATTGAATATCGGGCTCATCCGTCAGCCTTCCTGGATTTCCCAGGTGAGTCGCCAGCGGGCAAACCGTACGAACAGCTGGAACCATTGGACGGATGGACCGACGGGGAGATACGAGTATATCCTCTGTGTCTGTCCTCCGCTCAATAATCGATAAGAGGGACCGTCGTATCCCACAGGATTGCGCCGAGGCAGCCTTCACCGCCGCGACCATAGTAGAAAGCCCCTAGGGACTTTAATAAAATATCTGAAATACCAATATTGTTTTGCTCTATTGGCTCTAGACGTATCGCGAAGAGGAGCAGCGGAACACGGCACGTATGACTCAAGATAGAAAATAAGGAATCCACAAAAGAAGGCACCTATCGAGAGAGACAGGATCGATCGATCGTGCATATATTCGATATATGCAGTGCAGTTCAGGTTGCATGCAATTTCAGTGTTGGATATTTTCGTATTTCGTGAAAGCTTGTTACATCGTGAGAACTTTGTTGGCGGGACTTTTGAAAATTCAAAAGGTTACCGACAATGCGTGTCAGGCGACTCGAATTGCCTCATTCCGTTTGCTTCTGCCCCTCGTCCGCTGCAAACGAATGTCGACATTCGAGGTGAACTTTCTCTCTGGAAGTCGCTTCACCCTGCTACATCGACTCTGCGGGAAAAGTTGCCGTTCGAAAAAGTTGAGATTTCGTCATGTTGAGGAAAAGAAACGAAAACGATATATTGGCCACGCACGGCAGCCTTTTGTATCAGCCAAAGTAGCTGCTCCCCTTCCGCAAGGAGACGATCGACCTACGAGTCCAATTCGCACCCTCGGTGTTCGAGTACGAATTCCAGCTTAACCTGTAATTGTCGCGTCCTTCATACTTTATATACTTGAGCGCGATAGCCGGAACACGAGTGCCGCAGCGTCTATAGTCTATAGTCTATAGTCTATAGTCTATAGCCTATAGTCTATAGTAAATAGTAAAGTCGAAGCGCAAAGGACTGTCCGGCAATCGGGAAGACTCTCGCGTGTTCGCAAGAAAATCCTTACGAACTGGTTCCCTCCAGCAAAACAGTGTTGGACTTGGGGAGGACGTAACGGTAAGAGTAACCGCAGGGGAGTGGTTGACATTGACAGCCCCGGGGCGAACGGGCGAACGACGTCGAGTTGCAAGCTGCAAGCCGCGATCAATGCGCGTAGGTACGGAGCTTTTTCAATAGGTGGACTTTCTGTTTGTTCTTCGAGCGAAGGAGGAAGGGATTAAAGATACCTTAGAATGGCGGTGCAATTGAACGCGAGAATCTCGAGACACGTGGGTGCGCCGCCGCGTCCATATAAGCAGTTCCAGAGAAGGGAATGGATTGGATGCGGGATGGATCGGCTCACCAAGTTCCCTGAGTCTCTGGAAACTGGAAACCGTTCGTGTCCCACGGGCTTATCCCGGACTCAGGGGATGAAAGAGAAAAGAGAAAGGTATAGACGCCCACGCCATTTGGCTTTTATTCTTAATGACATCGATCGATGGAAAAAGTTGGCCCTTTGGCGGCGAATAACAGAAAGGAAAGATTTGCTCGAGCTGAAGCTGCTTAGCGCGCGATATATCCGAGCAACCTACTTCTTCCCTCAGAGTTACGTCACGTCGAATGACACGGCGACCTCTGCCACGTGTGCAGCGCATGCACGCGTTGCTGCTTGCTGCAACCCTTATTGCTATTTCGAAAAAGGCTGATGGCTGTTTGACTTGCTAATGTTTGCTAATTTTTGCGAAACCGACTAGACGGACGAAACGCTAGATGCAATTCAGAGTAATTGAGCAGGTCGGCAAAGTTTTTTTTTTTTTTTTTTTTTTTTGAGGGTAGGAATCTTGCGTCGACGGGATCAAAACCACAAGCTAAATTCGCATAGTGCCAGGAGAAAAGTTCGGGGTTGCAACCCTTAGACGCGGCCCCAATTAGCTGGCACGTGTCGTGCACTTGAGATATTCATGGCTGTTTTTGCATCGCCACCCTCGTGAGTAAAGGAAACCGGCCGCGTGGCTCGAGTCTATCCAAACTGGCACGACCCTAATCTCTAATGCGCCAACCGGCCACCCTTCTTCTTCTTCTTCTCCTTCTTCTAGGTAGCAACCTACGTAGAGTGACGAGAAGTCCGGGCAAAAACACTAGGCAAGAAGTATCGATTAATAGACGTCGCCTAAAGCGGAAATAACAGAATCTCATATCCACCCCCAAAACTCTCCCTCCCCATCCCTCAGGTTACGTGCCTTCTGGAATATCCTGCGAAAGCATCGAAATCCTCGCCAAGGATTCGCAATTCTGTACCACGGGAGGAGAAACCCCTTTATTCTTTTATTCTCAGACAACTTGGAAACTCCTGCATTTAGAAGATCGTCGACACCTGCTCGATCCTCGGATAGAATGCCACGCCGCCACGAAATCCGCCCTAAGCTTTTAAGTAAGTCGAGGAGGATCCTTTTCTCTCGGTCGAAAGAGAATTTTGGTCCCTGGCTTTCGGCGATTATCGTTTGATTAGCATCCGGAAGAGCTCTGCGCCTCCGACGCGCCGCGAACAGCATCGGATCATTAGTATCGTGTGCGATGTAGTCGTAGCGATGACTGCCAAGCACGCAGGCCGCCCCAGTCGGCCTGATGTGGCTGCGTATGGATATACCAGACACGCGTCAACTTACGTTCGTATTGTTTATAGGCTTCCGATAATAAGCGTGCCGCGCGGATGAACATCATCGTTTTATCGATATTCCGAGAACTTCTCTTCTCCTCAACTTTAACCCTTGGTTATCGGAAGGCTCGTATATCGAAGCCAACGGCTGGTTCACGAGGACACGAGTGATCGGTGATCAATGATCGATGATCATAAGCTGCAGCCCCCTGTTCTCGTGTCGACCATTACTTTCTTGCATCTTTAAATGTCGTCACTCACGAGACCCACTTCTCTCTCTCTCTCTCTCTCGAGGGTGCATCGGACGCGGATCTCGTAATTCAGATGGAGTCGCGTGCCTATCGAGCCAGCTGTCGAGCAACGCGAGTTATTGGATCTACTTTAGTCGGCATCCAACAATAGACCGAATAGAGATCACCACCCCCTCGAGACTTCTAGCCCACATCTCTAACCAGAGGAATTCTCAAATTGAGCAGCGACGGTGATTCGAGCGCGGATCATTTCCGTTAATACATTCTTTATGGAAAAGAAAGGAAGGGATTGATCTTATACGGATCGAGAGGGGGATGCGAGAGGACGATTTAGCAGGAGCGAGTCACAGGTTCTGGGGCTGAGAAAAACGGACGAAGGGGGTGGGGGGTGGGGGGTGGGGGAGGGAGAGGAGGAAGGAAAAGATAGGTTGGCGGAAGGGAAAGGAAGAAAGTTTGGTGCGCTGCCGTGTTTACAGCACAGCAGTAGCAGCAGCACCCGTTAAAAGTAATGGAGGTTGGATTTCAGGTGGGACAGCATCAGCCGCCTGGAGGGTCTGAAACTTTTAAAAGGTGTTTCGACTGTTTAATTTTTAACTCCCCTACCTTGGGGACTGGGGGAGGCCGCCCCCACGGGTGTGCTGGTCGCTCGAGGCTAAAAAAGTTAAATACATAATTACCCGGGGATGACGAGGCGGTCTTAAAGACTCTTAGCTACCATAGAGGCTCTCTGTTGCGTTCCAGGAATTTGCTCCTTCGCAAATTCCAGATGAAGCTTAACCGCGAAGCCATCTTCTCGAGCAATTAGCACGCAGGATTTGATCCGTGCTGGTTGTGCGGCTACGTTCTTCGATCGAAGAAAATAGCGACGCGGCGCCTGGAAAGTCAAAAGAATCGAATGCAGTCGAACATTCGTAACTCGGTCGTAGAGGATGCAGAATTCGATTTTACCAAACCCAGCTACGACCGCCTACCCTCCTCCCTTGCTGCACTTTCTACCGTAGCTTCCACTGGGTTCTTCTTCCTTACGACTTGAAACATTTTCGGCGGAGCCATCTGGGAATCGAATGCGTCCCGGCCTCTATTAAAATGATCTAAAATTCTAAATGGAGGGAGAGCGGTAATTGATGAGAAAAATGTAAAAGCTACTGCTCTGACCCACTACTCAATTTCATTGGCAAGCACGAGCATCCACGAGCATCCACGAGCATCAATTCAGTCTGCTGTGCCTACCCTTCTCCCTTCTCCCTTCTCCCTTCTCTCGACTCTCTCTCTCTCTCTCGATTCCCCAGGGCGAACACGTCTGTCAAACGTCTTGTTAGGGTGCTTTGGTATTTTTATTCAAACCACCCTCCCATTCCAGTCAGGCACCCCTAATGATAATGAATCCAAAGAATCCATCCGGTTGTTGTGTCCTGCAAGTTGGCCTTTTTTCGTTGGAAACTTTAGGCTGGGCCTTGCAAAATCGTAAGGGCAGCATACAACGTACGTCGTTCGACTCGTATCGGTGACACTAATTATCACTAATTAACGATTATCATTGGAGAAATACATGGACTGTGTACTCGTTGTTCGACATACACATCCAGCGTGCCTCAGAACAGTAATTACCATCATAATTATTTCGTCCAATTAGTCCATAATTATCGGGGGAGAGATAATTTTATATTTCGTTTCCTCAGTTTCTTCGGTAGTGCGATACACGAACACCGTTTTCCCGAAAAATACCAATAACCTATATGCGGACATATTTTTCTCTCAAGTTCCAATAAAAAGTGAACAGAGAGGGTATAACGCCAGAGAACCAAAAGGATAAGCCGTGGGATGCCATGGGAAAAGTGTAAAACCTAAAATCCCATAAAAGTGTCCAGCACACACGCTATGCATGTCGTTCCAGCTGCACTATCGGTCCCCATACACATTCGACGCAGGACAGCGAATGCCGAGCTGCCGGCGCAGCCGAACATCCTGCACGATTTAGTCCGATTGTGAGCAGCCCGCCGTTCAATTTTTCATGGCCAAGGCTTACTCTTTGGTGTGTGCTCTTTTGAAACGCCGACTGACCTTGTGGTAATAATGCTGACCCAGTCAAATTAACGAAGACCAGGAGAGGCGAGTAAAAACCAAAAGTGTCAGTCGGTGGGATGCTGGATAAAATATAAAATGGAGCTATTAATTGAGATTAAAATTAACGAAGTAACGATGTTCGATTTTATTGGAATTTTATGTGAACGATTAAGAAGATTTTAGTTTTTCGAGAATGCTCTCATCCGAGAAGCGCGCACGTATGACGCGATGCGTCTGTATCGTCCCTATCGGGTATAGGGCACAATGTATACGTGGCCAAATGGAGTACTCACGAAAGCGACTTAATTACAGGATTCCGCCATCCTAAACGCGTCTCGTTTTCAACAGCTCTCGCGTTGTTTGCGCCACGCAATGTATTAAACCCTCGCCTCTGCATACTCTAACCCAGATTTCATGGAGTGGCTAGAAATTTTAATTAATAATTCGCAGGAGGAAAGGTCTCGTCTCTCCCCCCTCCCTCTCTCTCTCTCTCTCTCTCTCTCTCTCTCTCTCTCTCTCTCTCTCTCTCTCTCTCTCTCTCTCTCTCT
>JARQTH010000738.1:22086-59282 GCA_030142595.1 Trachelus iudaicus | reverse complement strand
CTCGCTCTCTCTCTCTCTCTCTCTCTCTCTCTCTCTCTCTCTCTCTCTCTCTCTCTCTCTCTCTCTCTCTCGCTCTCATTAAGGCTTTTATTATACGCGCGCGTGTAGACACATTATTCTTAATGTATATAAATCGCTGAGAGAGTGACTCTCAGAGTTGCCGCGTTAGCGAGAGACACAAGTATCAGTTGCCCCGAACAGAACACGGGTGTGAGAAAATTGGCAGGAAAGGAACAGGGAGATTTCACGGGCACGCATTTGAATAAGGAAGATTCGATGCACGAGAGAATCCTGAGACTTTGGCCTCCATAGTTGTGGCAACCCTGGCAGTCGGCTCAACCCCTGGACAAACGGCAACTCTGAGAAGGAAGCCATAATAATTCTCATCTAAACATGGTAAAACGTATGGGGAAGGGCGCACGAGTTGGCAAACAGCTATAAAGGAGCTGCGTCGTCGAGTGTCGGAAGACTGTGTGTACTGCACCCCCAGGTACCGTTGTTCACGGGTAGCAACCCTTTTGGCTAATAATCGGGAACGGCACCCCGGAGACGAGGCTCTGGCAGTCTTCTTGGTATTAGAACGAATGGCAATAACCTAATAACGGAACGGTGGATAATAACGATGCTTTGAAAGATGAAACTAGAAAAGTGCAGTTCCAGCGTGAACCCGACGACCCATTCCTGTCATTTTTTAATGCAAGCGGCGCAACCTCGAGGCGATCGTAGGAGGTCCCAGGTTAGGTTAGCAGGACGTAGCCGCAAGGTTCCTACACAGTAAGCATTTAACACAGGATTGCACCGTAGCGAGAATCCGTAGTCGCGGTGGCCGTGCGCGACTGTGCCAGGAACCCATTCGGAAGTTCATTCGCTCAGGAAATCACGACCAATTTGCCGGCATTGTGCAGCTCGTTACATGCGCTTCAAGCCTCGTCGCGAGGCCTCCTGCTGCTCGTCAGAGATTCAGAGACCGAGAGCAGGACCGTCGAGGAGGGATCCTTTTGCCGCGGCGGCCCTGCGCTGCTGCTCCCATTAAAGCTGCCTTTAGCCTTTGGCATTTGGCCTTTGACCTTTGACCTTTGACCTTTGCCAGGATAGACCGATCGTGAGTCAGCAATAAGACGTCCCGAGAAGGTCTGGAAGCTGCAGCATCCAAGTTCCCGGGTACCTGGCTGGATAGAATGCGTGCAGGAGATACACAAAGGGAGGTTCTGTCGAATTGGACATTGACGGACGCAGCTCGCTGTTCTTCAGGCACTAAGATCCCCGCTGCATTGGCTTCTTGGGTGCGGCTGAACCGAAGACCCTGAAGACTCCTGAAGACTCTGCCTTGGGCCTCAGTGTCGGCCGGCGCCGCCTCTGACGCAATTCAGAGTCTCCCAGCCCGCAGAGAACGTAGCCAGCTGTCTGCAGGTGCCTGCGACACGCCTATGGATAACCTATTATGTATGTGCGTCTAGAGAAAAGTGGAACGACTAAAGTAGAAACGTAGCTACTAAAAATATGGCAGAAACAACAAGAAGATAATGTATTGTTGGTGCTCTCGGGGTGTCTCGCCTCGCAGAGAGGAAATCAAAGTCTTCGACAGGGTCCATCGATTTCCGAATACTCGTATCGTTCGAAAGGAGGACCAAGAGAAGAAGACTGAATGAAGGAGACGAAAGGTATGACGCGCTCTGTTAAAATCCCTACAGAGGATGGACGGAATTTAGATTGCTTATTAACCAACGGATAAACAATGACGAGCTAACCCAGCCATCGCTTTGCCTCACCCCCCGTCGACGCCCTCCTTCTCTCTATCTTCCCTGATCCCGGCAGGAAGAACATTCAATCTCTCGAAGAACTTTCAAAACGGTGTGCTGATAAAGTGCAATTATTTAATTGTAAAAGGCCAACAAAAGTGGATTTGTTGTTCCACGGGCAACCGCATCCCCGGTTGACTAATCCCAAAGAGTAGCTTCAGGCCAGTGCTAGGTGTGCGAGAGAACTCGTCCGGTTAGAAGCGTCTGACGCGCAATGCGCAGCGACGAAGCTGGAGAGAGAGAGAGAGAGAGAGAGAGAGAGAGAGAGAAATAGAGACGACCGCACCTGAAACGTCGCGCCGGGAATTCGAATAATTATTCTCGAAAAGCCCCTTCTGGTGGGTCTGCACCGATCCCACGGGGATCGTTTCAACTGCGAGGCTGGATCGACTTCCGCTCCTCGTTTATTTCTTTTCTTTTTCTTTGCGAAACGCGAGAAAAATGGCTATTCGCAACGCGAACTAGCCTTTACGATAACTTTGCCTTGGAAACGTGGCCAGCAATTTGGAGTCGCGTGACCAGACAGTCTTTATCCGATTTCTCTTGTTATTCTTGCCACTTTTCTAGTGAGCTGAGCAATTACTTCCTCCGTCGCTCGCAGCGATGTGCGCGCAAAGCGTCGATCCGTCGATCCGGTGTCCACATCCTCGCGCAGTGGTTTTTCCTTTTTCGACGACGCTCGGCTAATCGCGAGGATGCATTTTCAAATGAAACTTCTGAAAGATAGCTGTGGGCTGCGCGGGAAGGACGAGAGTAGCGAAAAGCGGCTATAAAGGGCTGACACTTTTGTGTTAAATAATTGAGACATGGAATAGAGGAGCGCGGCGTCGGCGTTCACGTGCACGTCCACGTCCACGTCCACGTCCACATCCACGTACAGGTTTTGACGTAAGCATTCCATTGTTTGGCTGCTTCCCTCAGAACACACGCGAGCTTGAAGCTTCTCGGTTGGCAGTGAGCCTGAAGGGTTGGGCTAGGTGTGTTTAAGCCGGACTTTCGGATTAACGCTGTTAACTCTTGAGCGGCGGTCGGCGCTACCAGCATCCTGACTTCCTGACTTCCTGATTTCCCCTCGCAGCTCTCTTCTCCTCCACGTCTGGCAACACGATATTCCTCCATTTTATAATCCTAATCTCGTAGATCTCCCGGTCGCTATGAGACATCGGCGCAACTGTAGAAAAAAACAAAAGGAGCAGAACGAGTGCGTCCTGCACTCTACGATCTACATGCGACTGGAAGAAGTTTACGTCGCAGCGCGTTCGTTAATTTTAATTACAAGAAGAGCAGAACTTTCATCTTGAAAGCTCGGATCGCCCTGAGAGATAAGGACGTCGCCAGGGTGGTCTCTTCTTGTCGCAGCCGAATATAGAGGAGATTTTCGATAAAGCGAATAACTGATCGGTGCGACTATTTTTGAAAACTGTCCGACGTCGCGACGCTCCTGTGAAGATTCCTCGTATTCGTCGATACGAGTGTAAGACACGTTCTCGAGAATCCCGAGGTAAATTACACTTGCTGGAGAGACGGAGACGCTCGATGCGCTGAGATGATTACACAGATGTGTAAAATCCGAGTGCATCTCGGAAGGACGCGTTTTTCTGCCATTTTTCGGGCGTTTTTCCAGCGTTTTCCTAGCGTTTCCGTTTCCGAGTTGCGTGGCAACCGTAGACTCAAACGCTGCATCCAATCAATGCGAATCCTATATATCTCGGGGTACTCGATACTTCGATATATCGAGCATGTCCATATACCGTACGGTGCCCTATGGATAGGGAATTCTATATAGTCAATATGTTAGCGGGAGAAACGGCAGACAAGGCGGCAGTGCGCAGTGAGCACAGCAGCAGCCAGACGTCGCATGCGTTTTCTCTTTTGCAACGTCCGCAGATACTGCGGGAATTTATTTATTTTTACATGCCATTACGACTACATTTTGTGATTACTCTCATAGCTACTACATACTATTATACAGAGTGCCGAACCAACGAACCATTCCTTTATTCCAATCACCACTTGCTCTTCCATATTGAGCAACTCGCAACTTTCTCTTTCGAATTTCCTATTCGATCGACGCTACAGTTTTGTTAGGAAAATTTATTTTTGAATCCGCAGCTTGTTCTCCGGTAACCATACACAGATACACGTATACGAATGAACCAGGTTCGGCGGGCCCCACGCATGTGCGAGTATGTGATTCGCCTAAAATATACCGTCGTAACGGGCGCCAACATAGCGCGGCGTAACAGAACATAACATAACATTTCATAAACATGTTGCGGACTACACGAAAACAATTACTGGTGGCGCCTAAGCGAAATGGCACATAACGGCTGCTGTTGCTGATGCCGGTACGGCAGGGCCGACGAGTCAGAGGGTGGAGGGCGGAGGGCATGAGAAAGTGCAAAGGGGGCAAAGGGGACAAAGGGGGAAAGGGGCGCAGAAGTAGCGTAACGCAACAAACGATCGTGTCGCGTGCGTCGCCGCAGCCTTGCGGCCGCGACGTAAACATGCCGGCGCTCACGGTCGGAAGTTTAGCCGGTGGGAATGCAGGATTCCAGTATGCTTATCGGGCCGTTTAATACGTTTCTACTTTTTTAGTGATTCGCGACATGCTAATCGGTCCGGCTCCGGCTCAGGCGCACATTACTAAACTTTTATTTTTTTCCCCTCCGCTGCCTACTAACAGCTGCCCAGATTAAATTCCGATTGTTCGGTCAATTAATGCGCCTGCATCTCCACTACGGAGACTACGGAGATGCATGGAGTCGCTTACTCGTTCGTGCAGCATGAAACACGACGCATTCGCTTGAGAGAGTCGTCCATATATGATGTCCAACCAGCAGGCACAGGTGCATAAAGCAATTCATATTTACGCGTATAGTGAAGTCGCGTGCCTCGTGGCATAATGCCAGCATAGCCCCATACATTCAGTTGCTTCGCGGTCTCTCTGTGCTCTAGGTGCCCTTATCGTGGCCCTTTGCACCCTCTGCACCCTCTACCCGTTGGCCCGATTCAGCCCATTGCGGCCACGTATCGAGACGGTGGTGGCGGCGGCGGCGAGTATATCATTGATAAACACCCATACCTCGCTCACTATCTTTCGAGCTTTCGAGTTGCTCCCTGGGATATGACCGTGGCGGTGGGGGAGCGGAAACAGACGCGGCGGTGGAGTGCCTTATGTGCCACAAAGTATAGCTATGTGTGTAGGTATAAGCAATCGGGCAATGCGCATTATTTCTTGTTTAGTACCACCCCTGAAGAAGAAATCGTATCCTCGATAAAACCTGCGCCCTTCTCCTGTGTTTCAGGTATGTTATATCGATAGGGTGTGGCGGTAGTTCGCCTCCGTCTCCCCTAGAGAACCGCGTCCCCCTTTCGTTTTCGCTATCGCGAAGAAGAAATAGAGCTTTCGAAGTAAACTCACTGTGTGACGGTCTGTCTGGAAGATGTCGAGACTGACTGCAGTCTCGAAGAGCGAATGGACGTTCTCTCTGCACTCGGCGTGGAATGTCCTAATGGTGTATTAATGCCGGTCGAACACTTGTAAAGTGCTCGTAAAAAGAGAAACGTCGCCTGACGATCCACACGTGTTCTTGGCGGCTCGGAGTAGCAACTAAGTGAGTGTATTTACGCCTCGGACGAATTCGAGAGGGTTTCGGCTCTACGGCATTAAATCTATATTTTGCCCAGGGGGACGTCGACGAACGACGTCTGCCCGAAGACGACGAAGACTTATCCCTTCTCCGGCTCCCTTTCACTTTTACGGCGAGAGTAGGAAATTCGTCCTTGGGCAAAATCGCACGATGGATATCCTAGGGTTGATCTTGGGGAATGGCGACTCGAGAGGCGACCGCTTGTGCGCCTCGAAATGGGCGCGACAGTGTAACGTAAAGGCCGTATCGGTGGGGGCTGAGAGTCTGACGGCGGCGGTGGTCGTGGTGGAAACGGGGTTGGACAGTGATAGCCCCGAGGGATACTCGACTACGTGAGAGAAGAGGACCGAACGGGCTAGGCACTGGCTGCCATTAGGGCCCACGTTTCCACGTTCCCACGTACCACTGTTCCCCAGTCTTCGTGCACTAATGTTCCCTGAGGCTGAATCGCCGGATCCTCGCCGCAGTCCTCCTTCCGCACTCCGCCCCCTCGCAATACACAGTCTCAATCTTCGAGATAACGATACGGGCTTCCATAAAGCGCTTTGCATTCGCAATAAAAGAAACGTTCAAGAGGAACCACCCCCCCCCCCCCACCTGGGGAAAGGCAAAAGCCACGACGTATCGACGCGTAGCCGAAACCTCCGGCGATTTGAAGGTGGGATAGGTGGATCAACGAAGAACGAAGGTGGGTCGCGCGCGCGCGCGCGCAAGTGCCCGTGCGACACGGGACTCACGTAATTTCCAGCGGACGTCCCTGGCGAAGGGCCAGGATGGTGCAGGTAGTGACGCGCGCGGATACGTTGATGGGCTGCAACGACTACGCTCGGAACTGCCAGCTAATATTTTTGCCGATTATGGAGAAAATTGAATTTTCTGTATTTCTCGTGGCATTCCTAGTGTTGTCGCTGGCTTGTAGCCAGGAAATATATAATACATCCGTGGGGTTTTCCGCTTTCCGTTTACCAGCGATCAGCCGGCCGAAGTGCTAACCGATAAATATCGAAACACTTAGCCTCTGTTTTGATAGTGGCCGCACGCAGCCCCGGGACCCGCCCCTGACTTCCCTCTTGTATTTTTCCACCCTCCATTTTCTATAACCCTCTTCTGACTTTTATCCTCACTCTCGGCACGTTTGTCTGTGCGTCGCGAAGACTGGCGCTGCAGCAGCCGCTGTGCGTCCGTATAGATCATCGAATCCGAGAGGAGACGTGCACACGCACTCCCCCTCCCCCTCACTCACTGTCGAGATGCGCCTTCGGCACAACAGAGCAAGCGCGATTCTCCTGGAATGGCCAAACACTCGAGTCAAAGAAAACCCGTATCGAGCCTTTGGCACGCGTTTGGCCAAGCTAATATAAGATCGACTTCGTTATCGAGAGGGCGACGTATTGAATAATTGATTCTTATCGGAATTTGAGTGGGTATCCGTTATACTATAATTATAATCAAATTGCAAAATGCACTATAATATCACCCTCTGTGAGTCAGTTGCGCAGGATCACGAGACAGTCAGACAATTTTGAACCTCATGGAAATGTTCGATATGTATAATTTCATGTAAAATCTAATGACATTAGGAAACGTTTTATCGCTTCGTATCTGTAAAATAGGAGTCGGATAAAGCCAATTAGTCAAGGCGATCGCATGACAACTGTCAAGTCCGATTGGCGCCTTTGAGAGCCGAATAGTTTTGAATAACGTGATACTGGGAATTCTCCGCAGCGTAAAAGATATTAAACGAAGGGTCGCGCCAGGCATCGGGAATGGCCGCGCGCTGTAACGGATATCCTATTATCCATTAATGTGTCACGCGACACCCTCGACCACTTCGCAATAGGTAGAGCAGGCGCTCGGTGCTCAGGGGAGGGTTGGGAGCGGATTTATCGGTTTTCCCATTTTCGAGTTTGATTTACGGATAATTCATTCGGACGCGAGGAGTCTCGGAGATCGCGTGCGGCTGCTATTATTAGAATCCGGCGCAGCTTCCGCCACTCATATTCAAGCCACTAATTCCATTAGCGACTGAAACCACAGAAAGACTCGTAGGAATAGAAATGTCTCGGCTGAGCCCGTCAAATTGTTTAATCGTAATTCGATTATATTCTGGTTGTCTATATACCGATTGCTAGCCAATTCCTCGTGTTCGTTCGCCTCCTTCCTAAGAAATTCATCGAGTCGATCGAACGCGCATTCTCTGATAATAATTTGCCATTTAATCGATACGTTTATTAGATTTCGCATTTCCACTTGTAGAACCGGACATGGCGAAGCAGGAAATATACGAGCGAGTCAGGAACGGCCAAGTTCCGGAAGCGGTAGTCACGGTTTCTTGAATCCCTCTTTCGCCCACTTCACCCTTCACCCTTCACCCTTCACCCTTGTGAAGCCAACCCTTCGGTGCGGCGCAATATACGCTACTTTCCAAGAACGTTTAGCATTTACCAACATGTTTCGTTGCGGAACGTTTGCGGAAGGAGCGACTTATAGGTACAGTCCCGACAGTAGACGGATGGCGGGGGAGGGGGGCAAGGGAAGCAGCTCAGCCACCCTTCCGGTATTAGAGGTTCTAAGGAGGTTCCAACGAGGTTTCGATTTATCGACGTAACGTTGCCAGCACCCCGCTCTGCCCCTCCACCCCTCCACCCCTCCACCCCTCTACCCTGTGGTATTATTTGATTTTGACATTTCAAGTATTAATACACAAGCTCATCGGTTCTGCTAACTTAAGTGGGATCGATCGAACAATTTAAAATGCCGACCGAGGAACCTGCGGTGCAGCGAAAAATAAGCACTGTTGCTTCTTCTTCTCCCGGGCCCACCTCTTCCTCTTCCTTATCTTGATCTACCACATACCAGACTCGAACCGCGAGGCGCTTTTCCCTGAACTCTCGTAAAGTGCCTCGGCCAGTCGCCACGAGACAGCCGGCTAAAAGAGAGGAGGGCTGCGCCTGCAGTGTGTCTTCTTGGAAATCTTGGAAAATGAGTGGGAGCTTCGGGTCGTCGTGGAGGAGAGCGACGCGTGTCGCTCCTGCAGGAGCGTCGCCTTCGAGCCCGATCGCCCTGCGCTCGCTTTTTTTTAAATCCTGAGGAGCCGAGGGATTCTAATGTCGAGAGCTAGGCACGTGGGGCCAGAATCAGTAGGAAGTTTTGACTCTCATGATTTTCGTTAGCTCTCGCGTGTCGTCCATGCTGGGACCAGGTGCAACATCAGAATGTTCACCCGTTCTTAGTCCGTGCAACTGAGAATCGTATAGCTCAAGAATTTCACATGGCGCCGAATGATCCTCGAATGCTAATAGAAAAGAAAAAGCTTGGCGCTATATGCTTTTTGTCCACCTAATGGCTTTTGCAGCAGACCAATTACGCTCATTATCGAGTACAGGGCACCGTGGTAGAGCAACGCAGTGCGGCGCAATTGCATATTCTTAAATACAAGAGAAAGAGTGGAAGAAGCATTGAAGAAGAAAGGAAATAAAAAAGAAAAAAGCAAAGTCCAAGACGCAAAGATAAACGATCTGCGTGCGTATAACGCAACAGGCAATTACACTGGATTGCATGGCTGATTGGTTCGATGCTGGCTAACGTAATTATCCGAGGAGAATCGATTACTTATTCCGCGACCTGGTATTTCCAGGTACTGACTTTTTCTTTAAGAGCCGCGACCATTGGTTCACGTCGTCCAGGATCCTTGCAAAGTACCACGTGATTCGATCGTTCCCTTTTGAAAATAAAAACAGCAACGGGTGCAGGATCCGCGAGGACGTGCGAGGACGTGCGAGGACGTGCGAGGACGTGCGAGTCTCCTTTCTCTTGAACGTGCTTTTGACGATGTTCTTTGTCCTCTTCACCCTCCTCTATCGTTCCCCCCCCCCTCTCTTCCTTCCCTTCTTGGAGAGTGGACGATGGCTCTGCTATCGATATCCTATCCGCTTTGGCGTCGCCGTTTCAAATCGCCTCAATTGCATTTGAGCAGCTATTCGTCTGGCTTGCGTAACGCCACACCCGTACCTGATGATCGTGCAAGGAAGTGGTTGAAGATGTTTTTAGGGCAACTGCAGCCTGACTCGAGGACGCCGCTACACGGGGGGGGGGGGGGGGGGTGACGATGCACTTTATTCGAAAGCAAAATTCCCTGCACACACGGAGAACTCAAACGGAAGCGTTTATAGGGAGCCGCTACGATGGGGAAAGTATTGACCGCCAAATGTTCAATCTGCTTGCTTGAAGTGTATCGGTGTCACCCGAATGGCTTGGATCCCTAGACGGCAGCCATCTTACAATTAATGAATGGTCCTGGTTTATTTACGTGATTATTGATATCAGCTGAAATATAACTTCGTAGTATATCAATTGGAGGAAATAAAGGTTTACTGGAATTTCCAAAATAGCTAAAGAATATGGAAGGACGCGAAAGACGGCAGCTTTTCGGATAGTGTTGTATCAAGGCCTGCGCCGCGATGCAATATGCATAAGCCGATGTTGAACACGAGAATCCTCTTATCCGAAGGTGGAATTTCTCGGCTACTCGATCATCCACCATCTGGAACTTTGCTCTGTCTCCGATGATTCAATTTGTCGTTAGTCACGTCGAATTGCTTTGTTGCTTAGACGTTGGGAAATGCGCCTGTATCAGCGCAGCTCGCTCGCCTAAAGATCAATCGCAAGTCGCGACACTGGAGAGAGGAAAGAGACAAGAATTCGCGAGAACATCCTTGCCAGTCACTCTCTTCCAGCCAGTAAGTGTCTTCTCGTAATTCGCCAAGAAGCAATCCAGATACTATCAGCAGGTGTATTGCGATCCCTTGCGTTCTTTAGTGTATTTGCGGGCACGAAGCCAGGTGGCGGTAGCGGCGGCGGCGGCGGCGGCGGCGGCGGCGGCGGCCATTCTATTACATTGATTGAACGGACTGAATTATTTTGAGAGAGCTGGAGCTTTTTATCGCGCAAGCGGTAGAAGCTGTCGAACAGCCGAGCTGCGAGGGCCCCATGTGAATTGGTGAACTGGCGAATTGGCGAATCGGCGAATCGACGAATCGACGAAGGTCTCTCTCGGAAGCAATAAACCAGCTTGTCGGGAACTGCGTCAGGAGTTGCGAGGAGCTGAGAACAGTTTCGAGAAACAAATCAATTTGAGTGCCCATCGAACATCCAAGTGGCCGATGCGATAGAAGCGCCACTCATTTAGTTTAACTTCCGAGGAAAAGACGCGAACAGCTGGAAACTATCAATCCGCGTGTCAATAAACGTCCCTTCCTCGTTCGAGTCGAGCAGCTGAGTAATAAGGTAATATCCTTCGGGAGCATCGGCTGAGCCGCAAGCTGGAGGAAGATCTGCTCGAGCCACACGCGTCTAGCCGTACTGCGCGCGACTCATAACTAGTGTAGTATTAGCATCCAGGAGGAAGATATTGAGCATGGCACAGAATCCGTGGCTCGCTGGACCGCTGGACCGCTGGACCGTTCTCTGTGAACGAATCAAAGTTTCCCGGCAGCAGCAGCAGCAGCATCAGCAGCGGGGGTCAACCTTCAGGAATACTGCCGGAGACGAAGGATGCTTTTTGAGACTGCACAAGGGGAGTGCATGGTTGTACGGGGGATAGGGGGAGGGAGGGGATCTTTTACACACGTGGCAGATAACAGACGGTCAGGAACGAAGTGTTGGACACATCAGCGCTCGTGGTTGATCGCGGAGAATGCTTCACGAGTCGGTTTATCGTTGTCTCCGGGTCTCCAGGTCCCCAGGGTGGCGTCGCGCTATTCAATGAAGAGCCGCTTAGAGCAGCCCGTCCATTGTCGAGGTAGCCGACGTTCCGGAATTTTCCATACACTCTGCCAAATATTTTTACCATTTTCACCCTCGTGAGATGCGCCGCCGCAGTTTTACCCTTTTCCCAAGGCACCTGCTGCTCTTACATTCGTGTCGATCCCTTTGCTGATTCACACCAGAAAAATCTTCTTCGCGGAAAAATCTTCTGCATCTTTAAGCGCGCCTTTCCATTCCGCGACTGGACGCCTCCTTGTGCTCCTAAAAGCTTCCGCTTAGTTGTTCACATGTTTCGCCAACCGAAGACGTTTGACTCTTCAGCCGCTGTGTTGATGAAAGTGGGTAATCCCCCCTCGCCTTTATTCCCTTCGTCTACCGTTTTCTTCTGGATGCTGCAACAAGGGTGGGTCGCGCCAGACTTCGGGACACTCGCAGCAAGATAGTTGGCACGCGTCGAGTGGATTCGCTTTGTTTATTAGAACTTTACTACCCGAGGATCCTCTGTTGCCGACAGACGGACAATTAGCTGAAATTAATTGTCCCGAGCCTCTTGATGGCGGATCGAATAAGCCAGAAGCGACCGCCGAGACGTCGACTTTAAACTCCCCGTTAAAGACTCTTAATCCCGATTGCCACCAGTGTGTACGTGCCTTTCGTTTCTCCTTCTGCTTAATCCGTCGGCACCGGCCTAGACGCTAGACGTCGATCTTATCTTGCGACGCTCAAACGTCCTTTCGTCCTCTTCGTTCGAGATTCGAATTTTCTATTCCTGCTGCGGTCCTTCGGATTTAAAATTTCACCAGAAAATATTTTACTTTAGCATAATTGCGTGGCAAAAGTCTCAATGGGGAATTGACGTATTGCGCGCGCGTGTGTGAGTGAGAGAGAGAGAGAGAGAGAGAGAGAGAGAGAGAGAGAGAGATTTCTGTAGTCGGCCAAGAAGTTTCTCGTGCTGTCTCGATTCGAGGCCAAATGAAATTCTCATTTGCCCATGATGCACGTATCGCTGTTTAGTCTGGGAGGAGACAATTTACGGCCTTTTCCAGAGCTTCGGCTAATCCCGCAGCAACGCGAACGTTCGTGCACTCGTGCACTCGTGCACTCGTGCACTCGTGCCTCGTGCCTTTCGTGCACCAGTGTGTTCGTGCAATGACGCGACAGGGCAGAACGTACGTACGTGCGTGCTTCGGGCAGCCTAATCCCTCCGTCTTGTAGCAAAGAACATCACTGGCGGGAGAGGGTGGCTTATATCGTTAGCCGAACTCTTTACGGTTTTTTTTTTTATCATTCTTCCACGAGAAACCTCATGAACTCAAGCTCAACCTCATTAATTCGGTGAGAGAAAAAGAGACAGGGATGACAATGTTCTCGATCGGAGGCAATCGTCGGAACCATGTAACCAGGTGAGCGTTAAATTGTGCCTGATTGTAACGGAGAGTGACTCGTCGCTGTGAAGGAGCCAAAGTAGTTGAGTAATTTTTCCAAGTTGCGCCCAGATAACGCGATAATAGAGACAGCAGCCGAGGGCCGGAGTGCAGTCGGGCATTTTTCAATGAGCCTCTCTGTGATAAGTCGGCGTTTTATTAAGTCGAGCCGACACCCTCGGCTTCCAAAATTTCGAGCTATTTTTCATCCCCTTTCGTAGCGGCCCGTGGAACGGTACTTTGGCTGCTTCAGGGCCGTGTTATAAATGGGCTT
The DNA here is from genome assembly GCA_030142595.1 of Trachelus iudaicus. Classification (NCBI taxonomy): domain Eukaryota; kingdom Metazoa; phylum Arthropoda; class Insecta; order Hymenoptera; family Cephidae; genus Trachelus; species Trachelus iudaicus. The sequence goes on along the minus strand of JARQTH010000738.1, from coordinate 46,366 downwards.
GTGCGGGTGCGAAGCTACTTTTCAATTCGGGGCTAAGAGTCAATAAGTGTCGAGGGATGATGTAGAGTCTCGCCTAGCGAATCTAATAAGAGGAAGCACAGCACCCGTGGCGAACTGCGAGTCCGCGGAGCAGTTGTTCTTTATTCGCATTCTCTTGCTCCTCCGCACTTTTATTCTACAATTCCATTCCTCCTTCTGCTCTTCCTGCAACCTGCCGAAATGGCAGCAATAAGCACTGCGATTTACGGAAGGAAGCGAGCAGCAGCTCGACTCTGCGCCTGAATGCCCCTCCGCCTTGATCTTAGGAACATCCGGTGACCGGCCTGCAGTTCACAATAGTCGACAAGACTGTGACCCTGGCGATCGCTTTAAGTGATCCTACCTACCTTACTTCGATGACGAGCGTCGCTCGTAGCAGAAGGATTTCTTTGGGGTTGATTGCTGAGCTTATCTGCGGACGGATTATTCACGCATAAATAAAATTAAAATTGCTCAGTCCGTGTGAAATATTTAATATGAATTCATGGGAGCCGCTTAATGCATTATTCAGCGATCAATTTGAAAAAACAAACAGAGAAATGCTTGGAGGGTGCGCCGGGATTCCGTAAAGAACGGAAGGAGTGTAATAAAAGATCTCTGCGAATAAGGGTAACAAGTCCGATGCCGGAAATATATATATCCGAAAGATCAGTCTCTCCTGCCGCAGGAATGTTCTTCGAAAAAGTTTCGTATTGAAATGAAAAATGGAGCCTACCCTCCAGGCATCTTTGAGCTTGCCAGGTCGCCACGCGTCTCATCTACCTCCGCTTGGACCGCGCCCGTCAGGAGTCGCACGTTCTCCGAGCCCAAAATTCTAGCTCACCCGGTTCCTCGATTAATTGCGAGTCGAGGTAAACAAGGCATGCAGAGTTCAAAGCACTCGAGGCTATAAAGCAAAACCGACGTCGCTCGGAAACGATTTCCGGAACGGCTCGTAGAAGAGGAGGAGGAGGAGGAGAGAAGGAAATAAAAAAGAAGCTGGAGGAAAATCCTTTCCCGAAATAAGTGGCTGCAGGATAAAGGCGACGGATGCGATATGTGTAATGGGTAGTAGCGTGTGGGTGTCGACTGAAAGAAAAAGAAAAAAAAAAAAAGTAGCGTTAAATGAAAACGATCAAAGGCTGCCGCGACTTCGACACGAAAGGGATTCACTTGGTTTTCGCTCGAATCGTTCGAATCGTTCGAATCGCTCGAATCGATCGTCCGTGTAACAAACCGTTGGGCAAACATCAGTGAGCGAGCGAGACTCGCGTCTCTCCCTCGTCTCAGCTATTCTCGTATCAGTTTTTGATGGCGCGCAGGAGCGCGGCTGTCATAACTGACAGAGTTGGCATCGCCGTTGCAGCTGTTGCCCCGCGAAGAACTCGAAACTGCTTGAACTGCTTGTCGAGTTTGAGCAGAAGAAAAAGGGAGCACCGGGGGAGTAACTGCCGATGATAAAGTCCACCTGGCAGCACTTATGAGCCACCTCGGCCATAAGTGCCCTCGGCTGCGAAGACGTTAAGTTCTTTCGTAATTCCTTGCCGTTTATTGGTCCGCGGGCCTCGCGCGCAACGCACCGACTCCTGGCCTCAGGAGTTAAGACTCCCGTAGGATAGCTCGTCTTCCCGAATCACCCGAAAGCTGCTGCTGCTGCTGTAGCCTGCTCGTTCTCTTGTCATGAATCTCTGCTCTCGTCCGACATGATCTACGTTTAGATATTTTTCTCATCACCATTTAGCCAGGGTGCTACCGACGGTAGGAGGGCTTCCGTAGTGAAGCACCAGGAGACAGCATATTTTTCTTGAAATTTGTCGTGGCTATCGGAAGACCGGGATCTACCCTCGCGAATAATTCTCACCGGAGAAGCTGCAAACCTCCGACCCTCGGCACTGGGTCGGCCACCATGTGCTATTCTAGGGTTATTCCTGCGACAACGACATAAACGTTTAACCCCTGATCTTATTCGCGTGGGGGTCGGGACATTCGGCCGAACGATCTCCCGTGCCTCCTGGCCCCCGTAGCCCGCAACCCCTGACTCACCACTACTCTTCTCAAAAAAGCCATCCGGTTCTCCTTTCGCCTCGACCCCTCGACCCCTCGAGTGACGTAATATCGAGACACTCGGCCGCCTATCGGAAGTCACGAGCCACAAAGTTCGAAGCACCCGAACGATCCTGGCGACTGGGTCTATCCGGGGTTCAAAGTATTCGAAGAGGGGGGATTGCTGACTCTGACGATCGACGGTGCGGCGATGCGCGTTCAACCCCAAAGTGGGTCAGTGCAGACAAGGTCGAACTTTCGTAGAACGACGCGTCGAGGGGAGGGTGCGACTGTGCAAAAGTAATACAAGAACGTGGTAGCCTAGGGTGAGAAGCGTAGCTTTATTTAATTCGAGGATTCCCTATGCACCGGCGGCATCTGGAGAATACGTTCATTGGGCGCTGGGGGTGCGCAGTCTCACGGAATTGAACTCGGTGAACTCGGGTCTGCGCATCGTTACATATTTAACGTGACCTCGACTGAATAATTGAGAGGCCAAGGCGCCAGCCATTTGTACTTCACTTGTTACTAACTGCGCTCTTTAAAAATTTAACGGGATGCCCCGCGCGTTCCGCTTGGTCCGCCGCGACGCTATCTTTCTGTTCTTTCTATTCTTTCTGCCGGACGGGGCGACAATTTATTTGATCCTGACGCGGTGAGCCGGAGACCCGGAGACTCGGGGAGCCGTAGAGCCGTAGAGCCGTAGAGCCGTAGAGTGCGCACTCAGCCACTTGACACCCACCAGGAACCACTCTCGTTTGTGGGTAGACAAGTTCCCCAGGAAGATTCCTATAAGCACATTCGCAAGACGCCCGGAGTATTTCTCGAGAATTGGACACGCTCGCTTATTAAATAACACGGAGCCCTAATTATTATTAATTTACTCCATATTTTCTCATCGCGAAACCGGGAAGGGTTGAACCTCCCAGAGTCTTCCAAGGGCCGTGCACGCGGGTCGCCCCTCTTCTCTATTAAGAGTAATGACGCGCTGTCCTTGCTTCGCCCCGGAAGAAACGGCAGCGTCGCTGTCGTCGCTGTGTCTGCAAGGATTTCGCTAATTAACAACCAAGCTTCCACTTCTTATTTCATCAAAGAACCAGAGGTTACCCGGAATCATTCCACTCGCTCCCATTGACTCTGACAAAAAGTTGAGCAACTTTCCTGCGCAGTGCGCCAATTTTAAGTCCTTCCTCCGTCGTCTCTCCCTCCCTTCTTGCTTTTGTCTCATTCTTCGTCTGTGCGTTAAATTTATCAAGACACAAGAGTGCCGGGCCGAGAATCGCAAAATGCGAATCGCTGGCGAGTGCACGATGCAACGAGAGCGAAGGCTGGTCGTATCGCAACTCGAGCCGCTCGCCATATCTTCGATCGGGATAAATCGTTTTCGCGTGAAAAATGGTTTCGCACTGCCAGAGGCTCAATCGAATTTAAAACGGATTGGGATTGAATCGTTGGGTTTAACGTCGCTCGGATTTTCACAGGTTCGCCGATATAGGCTTCATGAATAAAATCGTAATTTTTCAGATTACACCGCGTGTCGACCGGACGTCCTCGGGCATAATCTGTGGGGGCGGGGGGGGGGGAGGGGGGATAGAGAGGAGAGATCGGTTGAAAGGTGATGGAAACAAAAATGGATCGTACCAAAAGTATCCCCTCGCGCGCTGTTGTGTCCTTCAGCTTCCCGACGGATTTGGTTCCCTCTGCGTGACATGGGTTCGGTTTCCTTGGTGAATTCGCAAACCCTCCCTCTGTCCTCCTCCCATTCTGGCCTGCAGTGTGTATATGGCAGCCATTTTCGAGTGGGATTTTCTGCGAGTAAACAGCTCTCGGTAATGAAAACAAAACAGGCACCTGAGAGTAGAAATGGCTCAGCTTGTTGCAGAGCTAGCAAGAGAGAGAGAGAGAGAGAGAGAGAGAGAGCGAGAGGGAAAATAAGCAGAATAAAGGAGAGAACACGCCGTTTGAGAGAAACGCTGCGTTTTCCAGTGTCGTCGCTCGCCATAGGAACTACAGCATGTTCTACGCTGTGACGATGAGGATGACACAGAGTCGTTCAGGTCAGAGAAAAGTATTCTCCCCTGTTGATTGCTCTTGAATCTTAAAATCGGGCCAGCATCCGCTCATCTTGCTCGCACTTTAAGCCTCCCGAAGGGCCGCGTTGCCAGAGTGGTGCAGCATCGCGTTGTCCAGTCGACCCAGTTTTATCCTTCAATTAGCTGGGAGAATTAATGAACGGATTATGCAGCGCGTAATCAGAATCTCTAGAACTCTTTTGAGGATGGATAGGGGCGGGGGCGGGGGGGGGTGCAGCTTGGATTTCTCAATGAAAGAGTTCTTTGACGGATTTTTTGTTTTCAAATTATCGAAGCACGGGTTGCTGAGGAGCACCCGGCCTCCTACCTACGACGTTGATGAAAAGCGAAATTCGAGGTCGACGGGAAAGCGCACGTCGTTGCGCCTCATTAAACGAGAATCAACTCTAATCTTCCTCTTTGACGTCACTGGGAGGCTGTGCTCCTCTCTTTCTTGTACGTGCAGCCACTCTCTGTGTACTTTGAAGCACACAGATCTCTGGGCCTGTGTGCGACTGGGACTCATCCGTGTGCGTCAGCTACGTGCGAGTGACGTGTCTCGTTTTCGTAATTCTCGTCATTCTATAACCAATTACCAGAGATTTGCACGATTCTGCTAATTAACGGTTTCACCGTGCGAACGGCAGGTACATCTTCCACGCGCGGCTCAAAGAAACGACACGGCGGGCTATTCCTGTGCTCCCCTCCCCTCCACTCCCCTCCACTCCCCTCCACTCCCCTCCACACCCCTGGCAACGAGATTTCGTTAGCGCTGCTGCCTCTCAGTTTTGCAATTTCCCAGCTCGTCCTCACCCACGTGTCTCTCTGTGTATTGACGCTCCTCGGAGACCTCCTGCTTTCACGAGCATCGGTTCCGCTCGAATTCATTTGGCCACGCGCGATTCTCTCTCTGCCAAAAACTCTGGGGGCGTCGTTTTTCGTCAGGACGCTTTTCGTTATTTTTTTGTTTGCGTACGAACAATCGAATCAATTTTTCAACGGACGCGCTCTGCATAATCCAGATGGATGAATTTAAAATATAAAGTGACGCAGCGTCGGTGAACGCGCTGGAGAATGAGAGACAGAAGGAAAAAAGGGAGAACCGCGCGTCTGCGTGCGCGTCATGTGCCTGCTGGACCACTCATTGGCAGCGGAATTGGTTTTGAAAATTATTTTCACAGCGTCGAATAACGCTACGAAATCCGAAACCCTTGAATTTTTCAAATCCACCCTCGTATCCGGGATTCGGACTGGCACGCGCGGCACCGATCATTCATTCGATACTCCTCCGAAATGCGGGTAGAACGGTAGACCGATCACAAATCTTTTTTTGTACCTTTTTATTCTATTTACGTGTCGTTCTGAAAGTGGGCTAAAGTCCATCCGGCTGTGCTCGGATTTATTCAGATTACCGAAATATTTAACACGTCAGACTATATGCATCTTCTCCCGAGTTGCATATGCATTTTCATACCCATAATCCTATTGCTCGTCCTCTCACAATTCGTCCTCATGATTCATGAAGAAGACTCTGCTCATTTATAATTTCAGTAGCCCTTATTCGATTATCGGTCGGCAACCGCAAGAGCCTGGACTAAGTTTATTTTTAAAAAAATCGATTTTGTAATCGACAATACTGCTGCTTGCATTGGCCACGACGCATCGTCAATCTCGCGGGTCCTGAGCAAACTGCTTTGATTCTTGTGGATTGGAATTTTAAAGATCACTGAATTCTCTGGCGTCTCGCAACGTAAAGTGCGAGACAGCATCGGAAGATCCAACCAGCCTACGCGAAGCATCGCTGGATGCATTGAATGTAGAACCAGTCGGTCCTACAGCGCCGAACGAGTTGCCACCCAACTCCATAACTACCCGCGATACCTCAGCGAATATGAACTTTTATTTAAGCCGAAAGTGAATTCAATGGATCCATGTAATTTAGGAATAATCGTACGATTGAGAAATTAAATTGGTATTCCGAACGGATGAGGTATTTCATAGACTCAACATTGACAGCCAACTATTATATGCACGAAGAGATTGCAAAATAGTATAGATATAAGCTGTCCTGTAGGCTTAAGTGAATCTTGGGCTTGCTATACCCTTCAGCAATTTTTGCCGAAATATGCGCTCGATCGCCATCGTACTACTCCGATTCAATCTCTTTGGCGTTCCTGCGCAACCCTTGCCGGATGCCCAAGCCCAAGTTCAATTCCACCGTAGCTCAGGAAATTAGCCAACCAGCATAATGGAAACATCGCAACCACGTCACTCTTTATGAATATGCAAAGGTACCTGGGCAAGATCCTGTTCGGACACCGGAAAACTCTGGATGGCTGTGCATGAATATGCTAAGCGGTCCTGTGGGTCCCTTTCATTTATTGCCATTTTCACAATCCGTCAGACTCTGACCAAGCACCGAGACCTTGGCGCCGCGACGCCCGACAGGACGCGTAACGAAATTAAAAAAAAAAAAAATACAAAAGCACCAATCGATGAAATCCTCCAGGATGCAGATGCACGAGACAGACTATGAGTCGACGCCTTCTCGGTTCCCGTCGACTGCTTTGCGGTTCCCCTGGCGCCTGGTCAGCATTTAGCATGGAAAAGAAAGCTTCGGCTTTTAAATATGAGATACAGCGATGGTGTAGGTTGCGATGCAGATTCCCATCGGGATAGGAGGGATACGTCGTCCGAGACTCGTCTCGTCCTGACCGAGTCGTCGAGAGTTGACGACGTCACCTCATTCGAGTCCGAAAGTTCGATCAACGCGTCCGTCTCCTGCAACCGAAAGTAACCGCCTCCTTAGGATGCCGAGATACTCGTAGAGCGTCTTAATTATTTATCTTTGAGGATCGTTTTGAAGAGTCCTTCGCCTTCCCTTCCCAACAGTAGGAAGCCTGGACAAGATTCCCATTCGCCGCGTAGAAGGGCAATGGAAGTTTCATGGAGTCGTAGCGTAGGATGCGCGTGTGCAGGCGAATCTGCGAGAGTCGGGAGGAGCGCGCGCGCGCGATTATGCTCACAGGTATAAGGATCTTCAAAGGGTCTCGCCATTTGCATTCGGGATTAGCAGGGCGAACTTGGTTTATTTCACTGGCTTTGAGGTCTCCGCGCGATGACGACCGCCGAATCCAGGATCCCCGGATGAGAGAGGGGACAAAAGGGGCGAGCGGGGCGAGAGGGACGAGAGGGGCGGCGGACGCATCGCGCGTCGTCAGTGAGAAATTAGGTCAACGGATTACAGGAGACTCTTCTCCACGAAGTGCCTTGAGATTGGTTTACCCTTAGAAACCAATTTTTCTTTGTTTGCCCTGACTTCGGCTCCCACAGCGACGACGTCAAAGTGATTTTTCGTTACGTCAAGAGACGCGACGGCAAATTGCTGGCGGTTCGATTTTCCCGACGAGTCTACAATCGACTTATTGGAAAAGAAATAAATTGAGAAAGCTCTCCTAATCGGAACAATCCCCCTCCCGTTACATCTAATGGACTCGTACACGACAAAATATTATCTGCACAGAAGCGAATTCTCTGAATGACATTGCAAGAGAAACGAGAGCAGCGAGACTCGTTGAGTGACGAATCGAAGAAGCAAATTGCAGCTGCGAATTCCGTCAGTATCGTTTCTCGTTGGGCTAACGGAATTCCGAGCCAGCTAGAATCCGCTATTTATCCAAAAATTTCGTTTATCCCTTTGCAGAATATTCGAGCGCAATCTGAAACGCGCATTTTCAAAATTTCTGGCTTCCAGTCGTTAGGAAGGAAATGGCAAAAAAGAGACTTTCGTTGATCGAAGGGCGAAACGGAGGAATAGCTGTAACGCGTAATTCCAATTGGCAGTAAGTAAGAGTATTAGGACCAGCCTGCCGGGAATGCTTATGAATCGTCAGGCAGTGAGAGAAAGGAAATAGGAAAAGGGCTTCCAATAAAGAGTCCAAAGTGTCATAATGAAGGTTGCCAGCTGAAAACGAATAGAAGGAGAAGTCGAAGAATCTTCCGAGGGAGAGTAAAAGTGTTTACTAGAGAGTGGAAGGGGGTTGCCCCCCCCCCCCCCCCCCGGTGCACCCGAGCGGAGAAGCCAGTAACCGAGTAAGCAAGTATTTAAACTTGTACCTTTCCACGTCGCTTGACACCGCAATATTAGCGTAACACGTAACAGCATTATACAGCCATTACGGCATCACATTGTTCTACGTAGGCCGCATCGTGGTATTAAGATGGCGTGAGACACGCGCTCCTGCCATCGCTCTGACTGACAAGCCCTAACTGCTGGCGCAGCGCCTCCTTCGATCGGCCTCCGAGGCCGCGAGTCCACTCTCTCTCTCTCTTACCTGGCAATGATCTTTTTTCTAGATCGACTGTTGCAGCAAGTCGTCACCATCGTTCGTCACCTTCCTCTTCTGGCTTCCCCCTCGCGCACGCGTTATCGCTGTCTCGTTCCGACCGCAATACGAATCCCCGAAACGGTAATAAAAGTTTGGGAAGCGCGAGGACGACGAGGACGACGAGGGAGGGAGTCGAGGACGATTCGTTTACCGAATACATTTTCCTGCGCTTGAAATGACATTGGAGTTCGTTGCGCGCCACTTGCAGCAGCCCCTGACCCATTTCGGGATTCAAATTCCAACGTCGTGGGGAAACCGTCGTCGTCGTGCTGCCACCCTTCAGCCGGCATAAATTCCGGCCACCGAGTCGCGCAGGCCGGAGGCGAAATATTTAGATACAAGTCGTGATATCAAGCCAGCTCTTCGAGTCGTGCTGCTCCCCGGGGGGTAGGAGACCGAGGGTGGCCTCTGGTGGAAAACGGTCCTCCTCGAGGAGGGAGGGGAGGGGGGGGGGGGCTATTACTACTGCCGAACGGCAGAGCTACCTGATGCTGTTCCACCAGTAGGATCGATGCGTACGTGTTCCTTCCACCGGCTCTATACCAGCAACGGAGAACCGCCCCCCACCCCCGTCGTTCCTCACTGCCTTCCATAATGCCTCGAGCCATCCAATGATGTTATTACTACCGCTTTAACGAAGGGGTTGCTCCGACCCTCGCTCACCAACATTATTTAGGTTATCTGCAATCGTCGGATAATTCCGTTTGCCATTGCGACATGTCGGAACTTTCTCCGGCGTTACTGTCAGAGATGCTGCTCAGTCAAACCGCTCAGCTGCTGGCGCAACTAACGTAGGATAAGAAGGCTAAAGCCGAAATCATCTGATCTAGTATTTTCTTCCGAAGCTAATCCGACGTGGATCCGAAGCGAACGGGAACAGCAGCGCCTGACAGTCTGCAGTCTCGCCAGTCTCGCCAGTCTCGCCAGTCTCGCTGTCTGCGGATGTCGCTTCGAATCCTGACGCTTCTTTCTCCTCGTCGTGATTCCTCCTTGTACGTCCTACTTAGCACGGAAGGGAATTTCATTGTATCGAGGGCTTTATTCTCTTCGTTTTGGCATTACTTCCTTCGTCGCGTCTCATTCTCGTTGCAATCTGCAATCGTTGCTAGATCAAAAGTAGAAAGAAGAGTGTTGGTAGTTGGTCAAAGCCCAAAAGTCAAAGGCTGTCGCGGGAGCCTAGCGGTGACGAGACGGCGCTGGCAGGAGCATACAAAGTATAGGACGAGGACAAACATCCAGACGTGTTTACTGAACTCTGATTCTTCGAAAAGTTCAAAAAATACCATGGAAGGAAAGCATTCGCCGGTTGAAATGAATATTTTTAAGAAAAGCTCTCGTGAATCGAACCCGGGCTGGGTTCTCAATCGTGTTTTCTGCTCATTCGGCTCGTCCCAGGGGGGGCGTATCAGGGTCTCGGAAAGGGTGCAATAGAAAATTTGCATGGAATTTGAAATGTGTTTCATTATACCCGAAGCGACGAAGCAGCAAAATCGTAAAATGGTGCATAATAATCATCGACGAGCGGCATCAAATATTTATGCTGTTTGACATCGGCACATTAAAAATGGGCCCAGCTGGCACTGGGTCTGTTTAATTCTGTTCACCAGATTACATAGTGGCGAAATAATTCTCACCTTTTAACGAATCGTGATATTCTGATTCCTCGTAGGCCACCCGTATAAACTTTTATTATTAATTTTCAAGAGCGAGCGACCTGCCTACCCCTCGGTCGGCACGACAGCCTCTGAAATTTAATTCGGCTTGAACCCCCTTGAACCTCACCCTACGCGACCAGGTTTACGAGCCAAAATTTAGCTCGACAAGGTTTTTATATCGCGATGAAAGCTCATAAAATACGAGCGTTAATGCGTCTAATCGCTTGAATTCACTTTTTTCTTATTCTTCTGGTCCGCAGCACAAACCTTCTCTCTCTCTCTCTCTCTCTCTCTCTCTCTAAACTTTAAATCTGTTCTATTAATTCATACCTCAGAGCCTAAATTCAAGTTAATGCCTCACTTCCCCTGAGACGAGGTGAATAGGGTATAAACTGACAACAGTGGCAATAAAGCCAGGTCCATTTCGAAACTACTTGACCGAAGTTTGATGACTATGGCGGTTATGGCGTTGGCGCTGGCCAGTGTTGCCGCAGTAGCCTAACCTAACGAAAGGCCCTATCGCTCGAAACCGAGCTGATCCGAGCTATTGAATGTTCAATAAGTTTCTAAATGCCGGAATCACCGAACGGACATCAGCTGACGATAGATCCTAAGCTATGGGGACAATTTCCCTCAACGTCTGCTCGGCTAGTCGACGTTTCGGGCGTCTGGACAACCGCAATACATATAGGTAAACGGTTACGTATCCCCTCATGGCATCGTTTTCTCCAGGTGAGTACGTGATGTAGTAGATAGACTAGCTGCGTGGGCAACTTGGGTAAAAATATTAGATACAGGACGGATCACTGATTCGTCATTTTACTTGGTCCGTGGATCCATTCTTTATCTAAAACTTTTTCCCGAGACGCCCCAACAGATATAAAAGCAACTCCATGAAGACGCTACTTTATTTCCGGTACCTCGATTGCGCTATCGGATTCTCTTCCAGTCCCATACTTACTCTACGTCTACGTGCCTAGACGCTTCTACGAAGTGGCACAGGCTCCTCTATGCAAAGGAACCAACCGTGACCTGCAATCTCAAGGAAATCTCCACACCTAATTTTCTAAACAGATAGCCGACAAGCTTCGATGGTTCTGGGCTTCTGAGTTTTCTGGTTTTTCAATTTGCGGCGGGGGGGGGGGGGAGGGAATTTTCCTGATTCTCTCGATTCTTCTGTTTGCGAGTTCAGCCAACGCTTGGCAACCCGACGTGCACCGCGGCGTGATATTTTGCATCCTATACACCAGTCAGGTTTTCACTTAAGAGAAGGACTCCTTCGCGGTGCGGTGTGTCTCCTGGAAGGACAAGTGCAACAGATAAGGAAGGATCGATATGTCTTTATCAAAGTTTCCTCGAATCGAGTTCCACTGCTGTGGAAGAAGGAGGAAAGAAACTATATTACTAATATACCTGTGTGTGTATATCTCTGAGAGGATACCACGATCGAGGAGTAAATACAGCTACTGGCCGAAGGAACATTCAGCGTCTCCCGAAGAGATTCTATATGCTACTCAAATTATTTCTGAGCCATAGGAGAGGGAGAAAAAGAGAGAGAGAGAGAGAGAGAGAGAGAGAGAGAGAGTCCATCGAAGCATCTTCGATTGGCTTCTCGAAGATAATGAACGAAGCTACCAATACCGGACGCGTGCATCGCTCCAATCGTATTTCTCCTCGCGATCCATTCGTCCCTCCGTCTCATTTCGCTCGATCCTAAGGAGTCACAGACTCAGCCGGTCGAGTACAATGTACCGTTAAACCGCCTAATTAGTCTCTATTCCCGGATATTCTCTAAGTCTGGTTCTATCGATTTTATCAGAGAATCTGGCAGCTCTTAAAGCCGGAACAATGATAAGGAGAGCAAATTATTCGAGGCGCGTCCTGGATCAGAAATGTGTGCCCGTCGCGATTCGCTTGTCGCGCCTTAAAATTCTGATCTACCGAATGAAAGTGTGCGCGTGCGTTGGTAAATGTAAATTCGGCGACTGAATGGTCCGAGGAATGAGCCCTTTGTCCATGTGCCAAACTTCGAATCAGCCAAATTTAATGAACTAATAACTTTAGAGTATACTTGATTATCCCCAGGGTACTGCTCCATTGGCGGCTCGTTTAACGGGCCGATTGTAATTTAATTCAGCATTGTTGTTGCCATCCCATTATGCCTAGAAATTATCCATTCATTAGACAATTTTAGTGGGGGCATTGTCGCTGCTCGCCGAGCCTCTCGTCGAAAGAAAATTAATCCTGAAATATCGAAGCGTGCATGCGATAGATCAATTTCCATCTCGCCTGCGTCGCCTACCTATAATGATCCTCCTGCTTTTCTCAATTTCAGGTGAAAGTGATGCTGCGCGTTTCATCGGGCGAGAGTGGAAGTTTCTTCAATGCCGACAAACGGAAGAAGCAGGTCACCCTGGTGGATCCAGCATCCGGTCAGTCAAATTCGGCGGAGGATCGCAGACCCACAGTGGCTGCGCCCAAGATGTTCGCATTCGACGCCATCTTCACGGAGGAGGATTCTCAGGTAACCAAAATGAAGCTTCCTGATTGAACAAAACGGCAGAGTGGTCACGCACACGTATGCCAATAGGGTATATAGTATTCTTGAAAGCGGAAGTTGAAGCGGCTGACAATCAGCGGGGCTCATCCTCCAGGCGTTCCTTGCGGAATCTTTGACGATCTCGCCGCGCGATCGCGTAAATATAAAGGCGGATCCTACTGGAGCGTCTAGCGTGAAACGGTACGTGCCCGGCCGACTTGGGTTCATCGTAGAAACGCAGAGAGTCAGAGACGCGTCCCTGCCAGGCGCATAACTAAACTAATTTCCCGACCTCTAACCCCAACCCCCCGAAGTACCCAGAGCACGAGGAGGACCCTCCAGGCGCACGATGCTCTCTAACTTCCCGACCTCAGTGCCCGGGACTCTCTTGCCACGTACGGGGCTGCCCTGACCTGACTTTCCTCACTTTTTCCGAGCTAAGACTCGGAACTCTCTGGAGGCGCTCCGGAATCCTGCTGTGGGTTGTTCGGGAACGAAAGATAAAAAATTCCATCAGGCTTCGAGATATTTCGAAGTTCCCAAGGGACATTATTGAGCGCAGGATTCAAATGAGCCTGGAGCCATACGCCCGCGTTACCGTAGCGAAGACTCCGAGGATTCTCTGGGGAGAGAAGCCAGCCGTTCCTCTCGAAAGTCCCACAGTCCCAACCCATCCGTCGCCTCTCTTACTCTCGTCGTGTTTAGAAGAACCATGGAAAGCAATCGATTGATTCGATCAAATGTCTGCTACCGATTGTTATCAGACGGTACACAATGGCCGTGCTCTTGAATGGAGTGCGCCCCTCCCCGTGCCTTCGGTGCGATAGAGACCAGCAGGATGGGGCTGGGATTGATTCCGAGTCCTGCAGGACCGACGACGTAACCATGTCAAACGCAGATTCGTTATCGAACTTCCGTTTGAATTTTTAAGAGCCGCTGCCCACGCCGCTTCTGTCCCGCAATCGAACCCTTATTCTTCTCACGTATCGGCATCCATCTACCATTACCCCGTCCACTGCAGATATCCGAATGCGAATGGCTGTGCTCAAGAAATCCTAAATCCTATCAGTTTGATCCCCTGCAACAGCCTGATCTTCGCACACCCGGAATCGCGCTGTTCCGCTGGCTGTGCGTGCGCGTTCAATGCGAGGCGCATCCAGGCGTGCCAACGCGTGAGATTCCAAGTCTAGCCGGAGCTTTTGAGAACCTTATCTTTCTAGTTTCAATTTGCTTGGAACTTGTTCTTCGGATCTGCGCAGTGCAGCTCACCGCAGCAGGCAGTTTGCCAATATAACATATCCGAGGAGAAGAATCAGGCAGAAATGTCAGTTGGGTTTTAAGTGCAATTACTTTCGCAGTTCTGTTATTCCTCTTCTTCTCTATTTTCTTTTGTCCATTGTGTTTTTCTTGCACTTCCTCCCTTTTGTCGAGACAGACAGTAGCCACGCCGAACAGCAGAGCGAACGGTCGGCAGTCGCGCGAGTGACGATGGGACCGAATGAACAGGGTGGAGAATGTGCGAGGGATGCACGGAAATTCGAAGAACGCGTAAACTGAGATAGACTTGTTGTTAGCGAAGTTACTGCGGGACTCGGTATAACTAGAGAAATGAGCTGCGTCCAAATGAATCCTCGCCGAATAAACCGAAAATTCATCTGAATTACTCGCTAAATACGCATATACAGGTGCTATACGCAGAGGGCAGGCTAGGCGCATTTCGATGAAAGCGCGGACAATTCTATTCCGGCCGAAGGGCAGCAGGACAATGCGCCCTACGATGGATAATTCACTGAGGCCATTATGACTCGAGCGGAACAAGGGCTTTATTATTGACTTACGACTGATAGTCACGCTGTAGATTACGCCATGTGTATTCTACATCTACAACGTGCCCTGCGTCCTGCGTCACGATCTATTGCTCGTTTGCCATGAAATGCTGATCGAACGAGCGACGCCCTGATCCGGATGCTGTCCGATAGCAGCCGCAGGACTCGCCGCTCCATAGGCTGAGGAAACTCGTCCACCTGCCCGATTGACAGAATGACTTTCTGCCGTTATTTTATGTATTTACAGAGATTCTCTCTGATCCTCAGGATTTTGGCCATAGTGCGGTACGCAGTGACGCTGTACATGTACGCGGGGGAAGGGAGGGGAGGAGGTACACCGGTACTTGGAACGAGCACGGCTAGTCGAGCCAATCTCTAAACCAATCATACGGGTCTATGCCCGTTTCTGGTGTATTCCGGTGGGTGAATGACGCAACCCGACCGACCGATGCGCATTTCCATATTACAGAGGAATTAATCTGCGACGGCGCGCGCCGCGAGATGCGAATGCTGATGAAGCTTGACGGGTGGCAGATAACTGCCAAGGGGACGGACGCGAGGCTAATGGAAAATGGGTGCATCCTCGGTGACGGGGACGATTACTGTATTACCATCTCGTCGTATTTTCGGCGACGTCAAAGAGAATCGAAGAGAATCGCCAGCCGCAGCAAGAGCATCGTCGAGGCGACGACGGTGCTGAGCTTGGTGGAAAATTATGAGATACGGGAGGAAGAGCGAAAGAAAAGACGGAAGCAATGAGGAACGATGGAAAAAGTTGTAATCGAGAACCCGCGCGGCGAAGCACGTGGCAATGGCTGTCTCGTCCCTCGCATCTGTTTCCTAGAGTAATACCGGCGCGGCTGCCGATCATTAAAGACGTCCTCCGGTCTCTGCCTCTTTATTGCCCAGGGAAGTTTCTGCGGGGCTTCTCAAGTTTGGCAGATAGAACCCCAACGGGATGGAGAGGGAGACTCGAAAACCACCCTCCGTGTCGCAAGGAGCCGACCGATTCTCTATAGAGCACCCTCTTCCAGCCCCCGCCTCCAATTCGAATCAGAAATATTTCCCCTGGATGGAAATACCTGCGTCTACGTATAGGCAGGTAGTTTGGCGTCGGTGTCGACGCTCCTTTCGATTTTACATCGCTCAGCCTCCTCCTCCTCCTCCTCCCCCCCCGCAGCAATCCCGCAGCCATTTCACGGATCGGATTTTCCAAATGCTTTTTTGATCCCGGTTGCGGGCCGGAGCGATAAAGAGGAAGAAGAGGGCGTGAGCGACGAGTGGGGGGGGGGGTGCTTGCGAGCATGTGGGGTGGGGGTGGGCACGCTAGGTCCCTGGGCGCCAATGACGCCAATCTCGCTTGTAAATCGCGACATATTTCATGACACGTGGGGCGAGAGAAACTGCCGGCCCTCTCGTAGCAGCCCTTTCCGACGAGACCCCCCTCCTCGGGCAGGACCCGTTGACGCCAGTCAGGGCGCGGGAACACCCGAGGGATGGAAACTTTTAAAATTGTTACCGCAAGGAGTTATCGAGACTTCATGCGGCATCCGGATCGAACGATTTCTAGGCTCGACGGTGAAGTCACCTTTGCGTCTCGACGCGTTCATGGAAATCAGCAGATGGGCCACAATAGCCACAAGAGCCACCGGTACTCGCACGACTCGCATAAGATACATTGCGCAAGGACGCGTGTTCTCGTATGTATTCAGCCTCGGGATCACAATTGGCTGCGATTCCTCCAGAAGAATAACGCGGCGCTCCATCGGAATGCAAATCTACTTGTATGTCGATGAAGCCGGCTTGCTAAATTATTCTCCCAGTGCAAAAACTGAAACGCGAGTTGCGAGGCTTCCGCGCAGCCAGGGCATTGTGTAATATCGTTCTCACTGATTCCAATGACTCTTACGAAAGTGTCAGATCCGATAACTGCAGGACCACGGTAAAGTCCGTAAATTCTTTCTAGAGTTCCGAATTGTTTCCTCGCGTGGTTCTCCAGAGGCGGTGCCACCTGTTCCTTCCCGTGGATTACTTTGTCGGTGAAAAAAAAAGGGAAGAAGCAAAGGAAGAAGGGAGTCCATGAAAGAGAACGGGGAATAACAGTAGAAAGAGTAAAGAGGGCTGCGAACTGAGAAGAGCGGAGAATTAAGAAATTGGCGCCCCTGTCGAACAAGGTCATTCGATTATTTCCGACCATTAGAGAGAGCATCCCTTAGTCTCAGACTCTCACCCTCGACCTCAACCTCAACCCCGTTCGACTCACTCACTCACTCCCAGTGGCGTTCCCGGCTCTTCCGCTCTTCCGCTCTTCCACTCTTCTTCTCGAACTTTCGACACGAGTTTTACATTTCGTACTAAGGACGCATAGGTATATAGGTACTTTACCCTCCGTAGGTTAGAGCAGAGGACGTGGAAGGGAGCGAAAGGAAACTGGCTGCCCTTTCGAGAAAGGACGTCGCCGACGCCGAAGCCGACGTCGTCACCCATCTTGAGGACACGAAGGTTGCCCCGTACCCTCCCAACCTCCCCAATGCCGCCCCCTTCTTCGCTGCTCTCTCCGAGTTTCCAACCCTCTATTGGTATTCCAGTGGGCTGCGCCAATATTGCGTTACGAAGACGCGTCCTGAAGCTCAATCCTCCTTCCCATAGGACGAACCTTCGTAACTCATATCCGCGTTTCCCTTTTAATTTCGCCAGCAGTCCGACTGCTTCGATTCGTTTTTGCTTCTGTGTTTTCGTCCGGGCAGAACTCGCGATGAACACCCCCCCCCCTCCCCCCTTAATATTTTCCAGAGTGCGAACCATTCTGTCCTAGACCTAAAGGTTCTTTATATATCGTTGGTCCCTCGCAAGCGACCACAACCTAAAGGTTCCCCGTAGATCCCGGAAAGACACAGAAGCTCTCGACGATGCAAGAAGTCCGCTGCTCATTATGCAGGCGCAGACTCCTGCAGCTCCGTAACACAATCCCTTTTGGTTCCTCGTTCTCGCTGGAGAGCTCGGTTTACGAATAAAGTGTTTTAGATTATGACAGAGGCTCCGGTCACGTATTTCATTAACCGACGGAAGCTCAAAGGGAGTTGCGAGGGCTGCGAGCCTTTTAGAGAGAGAAGGAGGAAGGGAGGGGGAGAGAGAGAGAGAGAGAGAGTAGCTACCTATGCCGAATCTGTTTGCTTCTCGTTATATCCTTCGATACTGCTTTCCGTGGATCTGTTCATGTTGCTTTCGTTTATTGCTATTATGCTGCTCCTCCTTCGAGTGAGAGCATAAACGTGAAAAATGTCTGGAAATGGGATGGGAGTCCTTAGGAAGGTAGAGAGAGAGAGCATCAGGCTCAGGTTGCACGACGCTCAGTTTGCCTGCAGATATCGAATGTTCCGGTCGATGCTTCTCTGGGAAACGACTGCAACGCTGCTCAGGATCAGGGAAATTACCTGCCGGATGAAAGTATTGAGAGGACACGTGTAAAGCTAAGAAGCAACGAGAGTGAAGGGGGAGGATGTCTCTAGGTCCACGGTACCAACACACCCTTTGAGATGCCAGCACCAGATTGGAATTTCCGTATGGCAAAAAAGGAACTGGACTTATTCCTTCCATTTGCTTTACCTGCAACCTCCCCTCTCGCCTCCTCTCGTTCGGTCCTCATCTTCGCACTCGCACTCTCGCCGCCGCAGCCTCCCTTCCCACCGTTCGACTTTCATCTCCCCTTTTCCCATCTTCGTCTTAGAATTCATCCGATCCGCATCCGCGTAGATTTCAATCTTGTTTGGTCCAAGTACACGCCATCTTCTTTTCCCTTATTTTGCCTCCTTTTATTCTTTTCATCATTCTTTCGTTTTCTCTCGTATTTCCTTTCACGATGCAGCGAATCTTTAGCGAACAATATTCCGTCGCTTCGAACTTCCTCCAGGCTTCTTCGAAAATTCGGCGAGCAGAATGCACTTGCGTTGGCAACAATGATCCTGGCAGGTCAGGCTAAAGAATGTCGAGGAAAGACTTCTTGTTTCCAGGCTATGAATATATTAGGCATAAAGTAGGAATCATGGAACGCATGAGGGATGATCATGTGTCTATTAAGATAACGCCCATGTTTTCTTAAGACATTGGCTGTCACACTGCATTTTCCAAAAGTTCAGGCTGTCTTGTAATATGGAAAATAAATAACACTTGACCCCTGGTCAAATGCAAATGCCCATATATGGGTTACGTGGCACCGAGCTCGGATCGCCCGCCGCACTCTATCAGGGAGCTACGCGATGCCATTTTAAAAGACTGTCAGGTCTATATTATAAGATCAAGTATTGAGCTGTATTTTCTCTTTGGCAATTAATATTATGACCATTATATTTATAAATTAAATTTGAATTCCAGACTGAAATCTGTTCGAGTGCACTGACCGACGTCATCCATGCTGTTATCAACGGTACCGACGGCTGCCTCTTCTGCTTCGGACACGCTGGTCTAGGTGAGTCGACAGCCCATTTTCTGCGTGTGGATTTACCACGGAGAAGCAAGGAAAGTTCCGGATAATTCAAAGAGCTTAGCTGCTCCCAGCACTCGGGCTGTATATTCGCTTCCATAGAAACGCAGCTTTACGCTTCTATTCCTCCGCCGTAGAAGCATCGTGCTGCTTCTAGAGGAGGGTAGCTACGCGAGCTCAGATAATATTTTCAAAGGTTCGCATCTTGATCCTGCGCTTTCACTCGCCAGGGCGACAAGTTCGACTTGTTTCTCGAGAGCCCTCCGTTCCCGTAGCTTCTCCACGTCTGCCAGATGATGTCCAATTCAACGTAGACGGGATAATCAGATAAATGAAAACTCCCAGGGAAACCTTTGATCCACTTTGATTGGGAATCAATCGGTCCATCGATCAATCCTGAACAATCAAGGACGGCAGTCGTTTCCGTCTCGCTACAGGTTTGACCCAGCTGGAAATTCTCGCGTAAAGGGAACCACGGAACAATGCTGTTCCGAGGCGCCCATTGGAATTATCCTCTGCGTCGAATCGATGCCGCTGCTGCTGACAGCGGAATCTTATTGTCGATTTGCGATATCTTCCAAGAGGATAGGAACCTCTCCATCCGAGCAACCTAGCTCACCAGACGGCAAAGTAACTTCCTCCTTTAAGAAGGGAAGAATTCAAAGAGCTTTGTGTAAAAAAAGAATACGCGATTTCTTCTATTCATTTATGATAGCGAATCGCTGCGGACTTCCGATTGTCATTGTCAAATAGCCCTCAGGTCGGATGAGGACGAAGTAAGGACCGCCGGAGAAAGACTGGAGAGCAGTACTACGACCGGCCGAGACGTCGAGTTGCTTTACATTTTAAGTAGTGATATCGAGTTTGCATGTAAATGGGGATGATTATACCGTCGCGAGGGGTAGATCGAGACTAGAGGAATATGCTGCAGAGGGTAAAGCATAGAGAGTGAAAGGTAAAGGGGCGCCTTGCGGGTGACTGTACATACGGAAAAAAGAGAGGAAAGAACGAGAAAGTAGAAGAGGTTGGAAATTAAAAGAAAACGAAAAAAGGGCCAAAGGGTTAAAGGGCTAAAGGGACGGAGGAAATATGTCAGTCATCCATCCTTATCGCTATTTACTTCGATCATTTACTCAGCCATCCGGATGGTGCTTTTGTTTGAGGTAAACAAACGAAAATGGATTTTTATGTTTGATGTTGTCCACTAAATTCCTCCTATTTTATAAAACAAGGATTTTGAGAATTCCAGCTGGAACGTCTTGGCTATCGGTGTTGAATTTCAACGTTGTTGAAAATTTCATGGAAATCGTACGATCTGACTACGGGGCGCTAGATAGTTACGGGACTGCACCCTTATTTTCTTAGGGTAATTCTTATGTCAGCAGTACCATGCCGTCTCCCCATCTTATACATCAAGATACTCACTCACTCTCTCACAACCTTCTCCTAGAATGCATATTTCCTCCAAATTGATTCTTTTGCTTCTCATAATTTTTTTAACATTTTTACTGACCCACCAGTTTTGATTTTAAAACTTCGCAGTGACACCTCGGACTGCTCCTGTGAGAATAACGCACTAGAAAAAAACTTTTAAATTAGATCGGTGACTGTATAGAGGCAGAAGAAAACGAGAGAAGTATAAAAAAGGAAGGAGCGTGGCTCGTGCGGATCTCCCTGGAGAATATTTGGAGGTCCGTCAACCCGAGAACGTGTACTGCCTGTTTGTTTACCAAAGTAAACAATCAGTCGTCTGAGGAAGGAAAAGAAGTATATGGAACTATCCCGATAGTGAAACGTGAGTTTGCCCACGTAAAAGTAGTCTGTTAGGCGGATACTAAAAATACTCGTAGCAATACTTTTTTCAGGCAAAGATTAGATAAAGTAGTGGGATAATTAACTATTAAGTAACGAGCCATTGAAACTGAGTTGATCTTTCTCTCCCTCTCTCTCTCTCTCTCTCTCTCTCTCTCTCTGTGTGTGTGTGTGCGAACTAATAGATAATTCACTCCTTCCGATGCCAAGTCCGACTGCAACGTTCAAACGTTCCAACGCTCAAGTCTGATCAAAACTTCAAAAAAAGAAATAGTAAGCGTGATGTAAACTCGTGTGGTTTTTGTCGGATGATCGAGGGCAGGAGGGGGAGTGAGGAAAGAGCGGCTCCAGGACTGAGAGCCTGAAGATGGCGAAGTGTGCTGCGTAGCGTAGACTGGCAAGTAATATCTTTGAGTGGCGTTCCCGTTGCAAGAGTCTTCTGTATACTGTATACAGCGGAGCTGAGCATATGGTCGATACCGACACTCATAAATAAAGGAAGACGTTAGTTTGACGTTGGCTGGATGTTTTTCCAAAAGATCTTTTTTCACGATTGGGCAATCGCAACCGAATCCACCTATGGGATTTGCTTCATCCCCGTTTGGAAGGATCGGTAAGGAATTGCCACAGGCCCTTTGCTTGCCAGAAATACAAAAGATTGTTTGTCTTAGAAGCGGCGGCTGCAGCGAGTTCTCAGGCTTTTCCAGTTTTCTAATTAAATAATAACACAATTTACGGTCTTACATTAAGACAATTAAATATCGCTTAAGATTCAGCAGTGGCTGCGTTTTCATTATTTTACTACACCCGCTTCCAATCTCCACCCCCCTCGCTCCCTCCTCTCCTCATCACCCCTTTGTCCACCGTCGACACCGACGATTCCGTTTCCTTTCCGTTTTATTCCGTCTTCTCCGATCTCCACTTCCTTATTCTCCTCCTCCTCCTCCTCCTCCTCCTCCTCCTCCTCCTCCTCCTGCTCCTCCCTTCTGTTTTATGATTTTAATAAGAGCCGAGCTCCTTTATTTTTTTCATCGATAAAATATTCCTGCTCTTTTCCCGCATCTCGTTACAATTTCTTCCCGATCTCCGTAATCTCTGCCGCCGGTTTTCCTTCCGTTGCCGTTTCAACCAACACTAATGACGTTTTGTTTTGCTAGTATATCTAATGGCGACGCAGCCAAGGCGCCTCTCCTCGTTCTTCAAGTTTAGAGAGCCTATCGCTAATCTTCCCAATTCTGCTGCAATGCTGTTGAGCCTCAACGAATGGCGGATAACGTGGCTAGGGTGCCGTAGTGCCGTCGGAGTGGCGAAGGGATAGAGTCGAAGTAGCGCAAATGATAAGAGAGATGGAATCGAGTCGGATTATCGTAGAGCTTATTCGAGGAGCCTGAAGGCAATGTTCCCATAAATCCTTGCAGGAAGCAAAACCCCCCGTACTGGTAGGACTTCTCGATTCCATCGTAGTAAGTGTTCCTACAATTAGCGAGGGGTTTATTAAGCAGCCCTTCGTTAATAAGCTAATTAACTCCTCAAAGACAGGGTTGCCAGTTGCCGGGGAGTGAAATATCACTGAATGACTGATTGCCTAACGGGAAGGCAGCAGTGGCACTTTCATCGGTCCAAAAATAAGGCAACCTCCTGAACACACGAGTTGACGCGTAATTTTAAGTATTTTAACGGAATTTCAGGGTAGCGACTCTTTCTGCGGAGCAGCCTCGTTTCCATGCCAATAAATTCATTCGAAGGGGCCACAGCGATATTATTACGGCCATTGCGCTTCGGCCGTATTGCGATTCTAGATGCTCGTGCGAGGGAGCGACGTCCCTGCGTCGGTAGTAAATTCACCAATATCATGGAGTTAAAACCCCTTGGTCACTCATCCCCCGAATTCCCAAAGGAATTAATCGTGCCAAAGCGGCGTCCACTCCCACAAATCAAATATCCCAATTATTCCTGGGACAAAACAGTTGACACTGTTATCCGCTGTTACGTCCGACACCTACGATACTATACTATCGACATTAGCTCCACGCGCGAGCTCAGCGACTCCAGCAGAGCATCCGACAAATTGCTTCGACACAATTGCACTCCCGGGAAAAGGATAATTATCTCAATTCTCTGTTCACCGTAGTCGTACGCCGCCGCCCGCTGCAACTGCAACTATTCGTGCTGCTCGTTATAAATTCTGCATTCGCAATTCTCATTGTTCCCCAGGTAAGTCGCACACGATGCTGGGCACCGCCGAAGCCGGACACACCCTTGGCGCCATCCCCTGCGCCATCGCCTGGCTCTTCCGAGGGATTTCCGAGCAGCGACAGAGAACCGGCGCTAGATTTAGCGTGAGGGTCAGCTGCGTCGAATTGACTGCGGGTCAGCAGCAGCTCCGTGACCTCCTGGCAGCACATGCCAACGGTGAGTATCGTCTGCCTGCCAATATTTTTTCGTGCGGTGCTTGGAACAAATATATTTGTTTTCGAGCATCGTTCACGGGTTCACGTAAGAAGACTCGGCTCCTGTTCAGATTATTCAGAGAAAGTAATGAACTCTCCTGCATAGAGATTTTCTCTTGAAGCAACTCTTTAGCCGACACACGGCAGAGAAAGAGAAAGAACTTTCTCATCGCGAAGCTCGATAAATTCTAATCGATTGGCGTTCTTCTCGGATCGGATCAGTTCCCGTACGAAGAACTTTACAATCGCAACGCCATCGGAGAGCCAAATAACTTGGCAACTCCAACCTCCCCTCGACAAAGGGCTAACACTTGCCGCAATTAATTCCAAGCTTCAAATAATACCAGCTGGCATAATCACTCAGATTAATTGAAGCCGAGAGTTATGCGTCGGCGATAGGGTCTGCGCTCCAGTCCTCCAATCCTCCAGTCCTTCAGTCCTTCAGTCTTAACTCTGCGAGCGGGAAACTTAACCCCCGTACTCCTTTCTCACGCGCACCGTCCTCCTCGGCTTATGGGCTTAATCGTTTCCGGCTTCGTAGCTCAGCAACTTCCGCCTTTCCTCGGGAGAAGACTCGATGCTCGCTTCTCGTTCTACCTTTAGATCGAATCCTCGATGCGCATGGGACTAATGATTTTCGCGAAAACTCTCATTGTCGAGGAATTGAATACAGGAAAAACGTTTTTTATTTCCGAGGGTCCGAGTGCTCGAATCTGCCGATGGGAGATAGTCTCGACGTACCGAGTTGCCCGGCAGAGAGGACGACCCAACGGAGACGTCTCCACGGACCGGCAGAAGCCCGGGTGAGATACCGGCGCCCAGCTGGAGATGGGCAAAGGGCTGTAGAGCGGCCGGAGATCAGGTTTTTTTACGGTTAAGGGCAGCGGAGGAACCTCCTGCCCGAGTTAAGGATGCGGTGTCCAGCTGTCACCCGATGCCCTGGGGAAGCGGCCGTGGAGGATTTCCAAAAGTGTTACGTATGCATTACGATTTGGTT